>PVLA01004623.1:0-143611 GCA_004027455.1 Hydrochoerus hydrochaeris
ATTGATTAGTACTCATTTAACATTTAAACAAAAAAAGATGTATGATTCTACTCCTCTGAAAAGCTAGAGAAATAACTAAATACTTTTGAACACTAATATTCTAATCCACTAAATTAATTAATTCATTTGACTAAGTATAATCATGCTTTCTGCAAAGATATGCAAGGAATTATAGACTTTGAAATTTCTAAGCAAGAGATTATTCTTACTCTAATTTTACACTGATTCTTAGTGACATACATGAAATAATCACTGCTTATAACTAAGAGATTATATAAAGTTTGCAGTATACCATAGATGGTTTTGCAAATTATATGTTGCATTTAACGTCTATGCAATGGTAATATAAAATACAAGCAAAACAGATAACATTAATGTCACTCCCATTAATTACTAAATATAGCTATTTATAAAATCTGTAAAATTTCCCTTTGCTCTCTATTATCTTCTTATTGTACTGAGGAGTGATTTATCTTCCCTCTATGAAGATAATTGAGAAGACATTTTAATAAATATAATTTGCATTTTAAGACTATATATAATAAATCTTTTCATGTTTATTAAACTTCTAAGAGTATTTTAATCCAAAGTAAATTTTATTGAACAATGAATTTAAGCATTGTAGAATTTTATATACAACTTCAGGAATTGTATGATTTTTATATACACAAATTGAAAATACTTCTCTCTTTCTTGTCCTATGACAAAATACTTGATACTAACAATGTAAAAAATGAGAAGTTTCTTTTGGATCACAGTTTCTGTAATCAGCTATCAGAAACAGCATAATGGCATGGTGAAAACGCCCAGTAGATGAAATCTGTCATGGCAGCCAGAAGTGAGTGAGAGAGAGAGAGAGAGAGAGAGAGAGAGACCAAGGATGGTTTAATCCATAATATTACACCCCTGATTTCCAAACAGCTTATGTTCATGTTATTATAAAAAAGGCATTTGGTCTTCTCCAAGACTCAAGGCAAATTGTTAACTGGAAACTATTGGGGAAAAAAAGCGAGATACTTACTGTATAAACACACCCATCCCAAAACAGAGGAATAGGAAGATAGAAAGGAATGAGAACAAATCAAGACACCCCCCACCTCATGACAAACATAAATTCCTGCAGCACCCTGTCCAGTACCCAAGGCAGGATGTTGGGAGACACTAACTTTGAAAACTTTCCTTGGCAGAGGTCAGCCTTCCTAGCATTTCCAACTTTGAGGGGTTTGCCCTGAACTTTTCATTTGACTCTTGCAGCTTAGAGTATTGCCCATTCAGGGCACACTGCCTTCTGTCTGGCTGTCTTCTCAGGCCTTCTTGGATGTATGGATGAACACCTTCAGGGTCCCACAGGTCATGCATTCCTCATGCCTAAAAAATCAGCACTCTGTCAGTCATTCCAGGACTTACCACCAACTCAAGCGGTACATAACACGAGCTCCTTGAACCATGGATACAGTGTCCTTTCAGTGCCTCAGTGGATGGTGGTGAACTTGGGGAAGCATTACTCTAAAATCCCAGAAACAGAAGGGTACCCTGGAGATTTCTGCTCAAAGCAGTCTTTCAAAAGAGTTTACTGTTTTACTCTCTTGAATTTGGAAGGTATAGAGTCTGGCCAACACAGGTACATTTAAGTCATTTTTCCTACTGTCCTGATGGAAAGAACTAGGCTTCTTTTTAATGCTAACTTTTCAGTAACAATCTTCTCATTTACCCCAGCTTTGTAGGTACTTTCACTCTGGTGAAACTGCAAACTTTTTATGTTATTCAGCTTTGCTGTTTGTTCCTTTTTCTCACAGTTGAGCTGGCCAAAAGCTATGCTACAGCCTGAAGATTGGGCTGCACTGGAATTTTCTTTGAGGCTCAGTCTACCACCTTTAAAATCAGCATCATGCAGCGTTTTAGGGCATACACAAAGCATACACAAATTATTTGATAGAATGAGATGTGTATGGCGTCCAGTCCAGTTTTCCCACCTGAAATTCCTTGAGTTCTGGCCTTTTCTGTATGCATTCCTATCTACATTCTCATTTTCTGATCTCTAATAAGAAATGGTTGTCAAGTTCTACTTACATCATACTAATAAATATAGCTTTAACCCACATTCCAAACTTTTCCAAATGCTCCATACCAACCAATTCTGAACACTTCTTAATCATATGGTAAGTTATATTCATAGCAAAAATTTATACCATTCCTGGTATAAATAATCTGTACAAGTCAGCTTTTCTGTCATTAGGATAAAATACCTGAAGTTCAGAATTTAAAGAAAGGGAAGTTTATTTTGGACTGGAACTTCAGTGTGTTCAATCCATGGTCAGCTGACTCCTGGACAGAAATGGCAAGGAAAATGTTCATGATGTTGTTACCAGAATGCAGAGAGAAATAGGAAAGGGGCTGAGGGTGAAAAAGAAGGAGAAGGAGGCAGAAGGAGGAGGAAAAGAAAAAGGGAGGAGAAAGGGAGAGAATATGCAATTCCAGGTCACCACACCAGTGACCTGCATCCTCTTGTCCAAAGCCTTCTTCCTAATAGTATGCGCAGCTATAAATGCATCAACAGGTGAATCTACAATAAGTATAGTACCTTCATAATCCAATCACCATCCAAACATGTAATAATTTTGAGGCATATTTTAGATCTAAATTATAATATTCAATGTAGTCAATAATGTTGTATATAATACTAATTACTAGAAAGATAATGTGTTTCCATGACTTAACTACTATGTAAATGAATCATCCATAAAAGATGTTGCCCTCATTACCACTTAATTATATTGTGAAAATCAATGAAGATATTACTTTGCCCTGTAATATTTATATTTTAAAACAGGATCACCATGGGGGAAGCAGAAAATCATTTATATCTAATTATAAGCTATCTTATGAAAGCCAACCTTACAATACATGGTGTGCAGTTCCTCTGTGATTTCTTGTGTCATTTTCAGTTTATAAACACTAATTGTGAAATATAGAACACACTGATGTAAAACATTATTCAGCAAGAAATTTTTCAGATGTGTTCTCATAAAGTGGTATACATGGTTAGTATTTATTATGAAATTTCAATGTGACAACAAATCTGATTAATTATTTTCATATATTCTAACATTTAATTCTTAAAGCAAATATGTAATAAATATTTCCGTTTCCATTACCCAGCAGAAAATTTGAAGATTAAAAATTGTGTAATTTATCCAAGCTTTAGTGTAAAGGCATTTAGAACGCCATTTCAAGCCTCACCAGTCTGACTCTAGAAATGAAAAGTTAAGTGTGATACTCTATACTTATACAAATAGAGAGAGTATATTTTACCTGCATTAATAAGTTTCATTTTTGACAGTTTTTCTTTTAACATCACTGGCACAAAATAGAATGAATTATGGGACTATGTTAGCAATTAGGTATAAAAACCTGAACATGTCTAAAATTTAGATAGTTCTCTAATCTGAAAAAAGCAGCTCATTATCCAAATTCAAAAATTGAGGTTACTTGGGTCTTTATTCATTAAGGTCATTGACCTATAGCTCTTTTTTCTCATTGGATCCTTCTCTGTTTTGATTTCAGGATAATACTTGCTTCCAGGAATGGCTTTGGGAGAATTGCTTACTTTTAAATTTCATTAAAGTGTTTGAAGAGTAGTGGCATTAGATCTATAAATTTTCTGCAAACTTTGGCAGTAAATCCATCAGGTCCTAGATTTTTCTTCATTGGCAGGTTTTTAAATATATCTTCAATTTCATTGACTGATATTGGGTTATCTACAATTTTTATATCTTGTATATTCACCATTGGTAATTTATATATATCAAGGAATCTGTCCATGTCTTCTCTTTTCTATGTTGAGTACAGATTCTTAAAGTAGGTATTGATGATCTTCTGGATTTGTGTAGAATGTTTTGTGATTACATCCTTTTCTTTCATCTTTTGCCTCTTTCCTTCTCTTTCTTTCTTTCTTTCTTTCTTTCTTTCTTTCTTTCTTTTTCTTTCTCTCTTTCTTTTTTTCACTTTAACTGGGAGTTGAATCAGGACTTTTTGCTTGCTTGCCAAGCAGGAACTTGTGCTGCTGAGCTATATCCCCACACCCTATGTCTTCAACTGTATGAATTTGATTACTTTATTTCTGTCTGTCTGTCCATCCATCTGTCTGCCTTTCTTTCTTTTGTTTTGATAAAGTTGCCAAGCAGTCTGTCAACTTTATTTAATCTTTCAAAGAATCAACAATTTGGTTCATTGATTCTTCATATTTTTTTTCACCTCCATCACATTAATTTCTGCACTGATCTTAATTTACCTGCTTTGTATGAGGTTTGGGCTTGACTTTTTCTTCTTTTTCTAGAAGTTCGAGGATCAGCATTGGGTTCTTTATTTGTGTTAATCCCTTTTGTTCCTGCTGTGAGAATTTGAAGCTAAAATTTCCATTTTAGAACTGTTTTTATTGTGTCCCATAAGTTCTGCTATGTTGTGTTGACATTATCATTTAATTGTAGAAACCATCTAATTTTCCTTCAGTTTCAACTGTGACTCATTCTGCATGTGTTACTTAATTTCCATGTGTTTAAAATACATTTTTTTTTGGTATTGGGGATCAAACTCACAACCTTATGCTGCTGAGCTATATCCCCAGACCCTAAAAAGTTTTTAAAAGTGTTTTCTTTCACCATTGATTTCCAATTTCATTACACTATGGCCTAATAACATGTATAGAACAATTTCAATTCCTTTGCATTAACTTAAACATGTTTTATGAGCTAGTATATGGTCTATTTTGGAGAATTTCCAGTGTGCACCTGAAAAGAATATGTATTCTGATATCATATGTTAGAACACTCTGTAAGCTTCTACTAAGCCCACTTGTTCACAGATTTGAATTGATTCTGATATTTCTCTGTTGATGTTTTGTCTAGTTGATCTGTCTATTTGTGACAGTGGGGTTATTGAGGTCCCTCATTACAATTGCATTAGTTTTTATTTGATTTTTAACATTCATTAATATTTTTACATAGTTGCTTGTGTCAGTATTTGTTATACATGGATGCAAAAATCAACAAGAAGATCCTGGCAAATAAAATCCAGCAAATGATTAAGAGATTATATACTATGACCAAGTAGGGTTCATCCAAGAGATACAAGGGTGATTCAACATACACAAATCAATAAATATAATAGACTGTATGAATGGATCCAAGGACAAAATCATATGATCATCTTAGCTGATGCAGAAAAAGTATTTGACAAAGTCCAACACCTATTCATGATAAAAACTACATAAAATTGGAACAGATGGTCTGTATCTCAATACAATAAAAGCCATCTTTGGCAAACCAATAGCCAACATTATACTAAATGGTTAAAAACTGAAAAATTTACTCTAAAATCAGAAACAAGACAAGGGTTTTACTCTCACTCCTCCCATTATTATAGTTTTGGAAAAAATAGCCTGAGCATTCAGACAAGAAAAAGGAATCAAGTTATGTCTTTGTTAATTTTCTCTCTTTCCTGGGACAAAATACTCAAATTGGATGGGAAATATTACAAGAATCAACAGCTGGAATTCTCCTCTTATTGAAAAGATTTCACACAGAAAAAAAAAAAAAAAACAGAGTGAAGAGAAAACCCACAGAGTGGAAAAAAGTTTTCCAATTGTTCCTCAGATAAAGGACTGATATCTAGAGTATATAAAGAAATAAAAAATCATAGGCCCAAAATTTCAAGACCCAATCTGAAAATGAGCATCTGAAATGAATAGACATTTTTCAGATAAAGAAGTAGAAATAGAAAATAAATACATGAGAAAATATTCAACATTTCTGGTCATTTGAGTGATGCAAATTAAAATAAGGCTAAGATCCCATCTCATTCCAGAAAGAATGACTGTTACCAAGAAATCAATGAATAATAAATGCTGATGGGACTATAATCAAAAAGGAACACTTTTCTATCATTTGTGGGAATGTAGATTGCTGCAACCACTGTAGAACTCAGCGCAGTTTTTCACAAAATCTAAAACTAGAGATTCCATTTAAAAAAGACAAAAAAAAAATCATTCAGTTCTTTGGAATTTAACAATCAATTAAATTTCTTTGATAATAAAATATCATTTCATTTTCCATTTATGTCAAAAGTTTTTAAAACAAATGTAGAATCACAAATAAATAAATTCAGTAATTTGTATACAATAAATCAGAATGACACCTGTTAGCATATATACTGTTTTATATTTATTTACATAGACAATAGTGTATTAATATAGTCTGATATAGATTTAATTATTCATTGAAATGAAATAACAATATACCCAAATCAGAAATTTTCATAGTATCTATTTTAGTGCCTATACAAATAATTACTTCTCTTATATAGGTTTAGATAAATAAAAATATACAGTGAAGAAAATATATTTTAATATTTGTAATAATTTTCTAACAGAAACAGATTTATTTGTATCTTTACACTAGAGACTTAAATATAATTGATAATATCTCTCAATAATTGCTACATTTAAAAATAATTTATACTTTAATAATGGTACATAATATATGTTTTATCCATGAAAAAGAAGATGATAGTTGTAAAATGAAGGTTATGATTTTGAGATAAAATCTTCTGAAAAGAATAGATTGTGTAAATATTTGTCATCTTAACATCCATAATATACTCGGTTCAAAGAAAATTTAAGTTTTTAAAAAATTTGTTACTTATGATGGGCAACAAGTGAAAGATTATCAATTTTTATGAATCCAATTTTACTTAAATCACTGCCTTTCTCTTGACTGATGACTTCTCTATGTCTCTTAGAAAACTTAGAAATAAAGCTATTAAAATTGGATCTTTACACCAGTAAACTTTCTGTGTTCAGTCAACACCAAAATTTACTTACCAAATTACTTTTTCTGATGAGACTAGCTTTGTATTAGTAAAAACTCATGTAATTATGAAAAGCCGAAATAATTGAATTTTGAAAATGTGTGTTGCTAAGATGTAATAATACTGCTTCTGTAAGTTAAAGTTATTTCTCATCAAAAACTTTGTAATTTCATTTTCTTATGAACTTTTCAAATAAAGTTGTAAGATCCACTTTTAGACAACTTGTATAATTAATTTTTCTTTTATTTAAGAAACCTAGTCACAAAATTATTCATTGTCTGGAATGTTTAGTTTTATCAATATTAAACTGATAAAATATGTTCTCTTTAATAATGAAGGAAAAATGAAATGCATAAAGAAGAATATGAAAGTGAATCTGAGTGACAATACTCAGTTCCTTTAAATATGCTCATATTAAGTATTTTTTTTTTCATTAGTTCAAAATGCCTCACAGTTCCATCTAATTTTCTGTAATAAAATCTTGAAATTCCAGATATAAATGCCAGGGACTATTTGTGCTGTTTCTTAATGGGAGAGATTGAATGCAGGAGTTTTGTATCATATAACAGTAACTACAATAGAGAACAAAACTGAGGTTCTGGACTTGATTCATCCAAGGTCCTTTACATTTAGAATGTCTTTTCATATGATATTATACTAGAAACTCATTGATTATTACAGTTTGAGGGAAAAAGTACTATCTCCTAGACCCAATAAGTAAAGTCATTTCTGGAAACTGTAGAAGGAAGTAAATTTGTCATTTATTAAGAATACAAGCAAATCTAACAAAACCTAAAATAAATTCTCCTGCATATGTTGCTTGCATATTACTAACTTACTCATTATTGTGTTAGCATTCGCTGGACTTAAAAACATTTACATTTATTATTAACAATTAATAGGAAAGTATGGTCAGAATATTCTCTTTTCTAGAAGCTGATCTGAATTTATAAGTGTGAATTTTCAAAACAAAATCAAACCTACAAACAAAATATGGACAGCTGGAATATAATTATATTTCATTTATTTTCAGTACCATACTGATAAATAAACTTTTGATGAAAGCTTTGTTTTGGAGCTTTCATCAATATATGAAAAAGAATGTATAAGAATTGTTTTTCTTCTGGAAAATAATTTATTCCAAGTACTTGAAATTTATATATTTGAGAATCTGGAGACACATAAAAGTTGGAAAATAGAATTGTGACAAATTACCTTATATGAATTTGCTAATGATTTTATAAACCTTATAATATTAAGATTATAAAAAACCTATACTTAGAAAAAATATGTAGCATCAAATATTATAAAATATATTTTTCAAATAAATCATTTCATAACTTTGTAAGATGCACAATCAGCAAACCAGAAAGATTATGACTGAAAAAATTAGTTCTATGTTTTATTCTACTTCTAATATATTTCATTAAAACAGAAATTTTTCTCAAACTTGAGAAGCTAAATGTTACATTCTTTAACACAGTATTGTAATTTTTTTCTCACATTATAATTAAGTATTTCCTATCACTGTTGAGACTGTGAGTAGGTAATGTTGAGGGTGTTTGTACAGCTCCATCTTGAAAATATAATGCAAATAACCATAGCTGAGCGATTTACAGTGTTTTGCATTTGGCCAGAAAGTAGGCTCAGGTACAGTTGGGATCAACAGTCCTGGAGCTGTGGAGAACATGGTGGCTGAAAAGATTAGCATTTTTAAAATGCCTAATATTTTACCATAAGATGACAGGAAAAATGGCTTGAGGCTATTCCCAGAAACCCGAAAAACTCTTTTTGTCCTTCACAGCTTCAAGTATGAAAGGCTGAAAAACTGCTTTGAGAAGAGGGTCCCAGGGCACTCCTTAGGATAAGGGCTACATAGGTCATTGATTCTCCAGTCTCAGCCATCCCAGGCACACGGAGACCTGTGAAACCACCAGCAAGGTGCGAAAGGGTTTGGCTATTGCTCTGGTTTTCAGCAGCACTTGGCATCATGCCTGCGATGCTGGTGCACACATGCAGAATGCAAGTGTGGATCAGAGAGGCTTCTACCTAGGTTTCAGAAGAAGACCTGGAGGCCATGCAATGTGCCCCTGGGAGGGCAGTGTGCAAAGCTGCGAGTGTGAAGCTAAAGGTGCAGTGGAGGCCCTAGAGTGTTGGAGCAGCCTGGATCATGGATTGTCTGAGGAAAACTGCAATATGAGCAAAGCCAGGCCTAGAGAGAGACCATGAGGGCTGTAACTACCAGCAGTGCTCTAAGGAGAAGGCCACATAGATCCTCAGAATTCACATCTCCCCACAGTTAGTCCAGAGTGTGTACCTGGAGCTATAGGAATTCGTGATTGCATGACTGAACTTTTACTTTGATTGTGTCCCTTTTTCTTTTGGAAAAAAATGCTTATACTATGCCAATGTATGTTGAAAGAGTTTGACTTCCATTTCATTTTCACAGGGGCTCTCTGCTGAGTGCTTAAATATCAGAGATTTTGGACTTGGACAAACTGAAACTGCCAGGACTTCAGCAAGTTTTACGATATGTAATTTGCATAAATGAATATGCATGAATGTTTTGGGGCCTGGGGGACATGGTTTATATCTAGATCCCCCCCACACCAAAGCCTCATGTGGCCATGGGTGTACAGTGGGGAGGTGATTGTATTGTGTGGGCTTGGCACTTATTAATGGATCAATCAATCACTCTGCTAAAGAGTTTATAGCTAAAGGTGATTTTAGAAGGCCAAGTCTGGTTGGAGATAGTAGATCATGGGAGCATTGCCTGGGGACGGTATGCATCACACGCTCCTGAATCCCTTGCTCTCTCTCATTCTGCTTCCCATCTCCCCTGCTATGAGAAACCTCTCCTGTTAAGTTTTTCTACCTTGCTGCTCTACCTTGAAGCCAGAGGACAATGGCCTAAAACATCTACAAGTTTTGAGCCAAAAATAAATCTTTTCACTTTTAAATTGCAATATTGGACATTGTGCCTCTGTGATGAATAAAGTGAGGGGCGGGGAAAGGGAGGGCAGATGTGGTCAGTGCACACTGTGTACATGACTTTGAATATAACACTGAAGTCCAGGAATCTATTAGCACATATGAATAAAAATAAAGTCAAAGAGAAATATTGGTGGACTTGCAAATAATGTTGCTAGCACCATTTATGGAGTCTTCAGGAGTCAGTATTCAATCCCCAAGTCAGTGTTACACAGAGGTATTATGAAAGGATCTAAAAATTTGAGAAGAGATACGTTGCCAGGAAGTAGGAACTTATAATCAGAAGGTAACGGTGAAGAGAAGATGGGAAGAGAGGTATGCTTTTCTCCCTGTTAATGGTTTAGGTCCAGAATGACTCCTTCAAAAAAACCCTCATGCTCTCAGATGCTTTTGGAAGGTGACTGAGTACGGAGGGTGCACTTGCTGACTTGCTGTTAGGATGTGGAGTCTGGTATATCTCTCTCCAGGCTTTTCCCTTCTCTCTGCTTCCCGATCATTATGTGGGTAACTTTTCCTCTGCTCCTCTGTTAGGTCCCAGCCTTGGAACCAGGTGACTATACAAGAACTGAGAATGTTGAAACTCAGAGCCAAAACAAACCTCTCCTTCTCAAGGTGCAAGTGTCAGGGGCTATGGCTCAGTGAGGAGAAGGAGACTAAGATACCCTCTACCAAATATTTCCACTCCATTAGTTTATACTTCCTCTAGAAGCAATGGCTGGTGGTCATAATTTCGTTTGAGTAAATGAATGACATCAGCTTTATTGGTGTAGGAACACACTGTAAGCATGTAAGTGTAATTAGTCTCCAGAATTTTCTTCTGATGTGAACACAATCTTGTCATAGTCACTGAGACTTCTAAACGATATTTCAGTAACATGCCACAGCTGGAAGGGGTAAACAAACTAGTAGCTCTAAATTATTTGTAATACATATTTTCTAACATAATTACATTTTGATCTGCTGTACACATAAGAAATGAGTATGAATTTTCTGTATTGTTATTAGAGGTGTCGAGAGACATGAGGAGAGCAGTTGTGCCATTTCCCTGTCACCTGAGTGATTCCTGAAGTGCCATGTACATAACACAAAGACCTCTGGTTTAAACCAACCTTTCATTTTATATTATAAGAATAGTGGAGATTTAAGAGCTGGAGTCCCCTGCCCAAGTCCAGATGGATTGAGTGCATTTGGTTCTGGGTTCTAGGTTCATGTTCTTTTGCTTATAATGATCATCTATCCTCAAAGTCATATCTCCTCATCCAGACTTCTTTGTAGATCATATTTTTATTCTTTTCCACCTGTCACAAAAGAAACTCTGCAGGTCTGAATAAGTGTTGAGTTTCTAGGTAAGGCAGGGCTTTCATTTTATTCCTACAAGTCATCATTTGCAACTTTTATAAACAAAGCACTGAATAGTGATTTTTTTTCTCTCAAAAGTTTCATGTAACTTTATACCAAAAAGCTGTTCTCTGTGGCTTAAGTATTTCAAGTGTATATGAGAGTGCCTATGTCCCTGTGTGCATATGTGTGTGCACACACACACGTGTGTGTATCTCTGTGTGAGGGTCACATATTAAAATCATATAAAGATTAGCAAGGGGAAATTTTATATATGACTCATTGAATTACCTTTTGAGAATTATACAATGAAGTATTTTTAGTGGATGTTAGCAGAGTCATAGCACTAAACCATATAAATCAGGGGTGTTTCTTTAGTTTTGTTTTTATTTCAAAATATTTAGTAGGTCCTACTAGATCTCGATCAGTCCTACTATTTTTATAGTTACATTGCAATAACTATCTAAACATATATTATATTCAATGAATGAATCTATTTGCCTTACTGATTTAGTTCACCATGTTGACTTTCATATGAACATATGACTGACCTAGAAAACCACTTCATATCTACGTAAAGAAGATTCTTGTATTTTGGGAAAAATTATAAGGCTTCTAATGTTAACATTCAGAATAAGTTTGAGACTTTTTCATGTTTTTTGTTCCCTATATTAGTCACAATGTTAAATATAGTATATTATTTACATCTACTATCAATTATTTCTTTTTAAATATAAAATGAATGCAAATATCAACTCCTACCAGTCAGTATAAATGGTTTTTATTTTGTTTACATGTATGGATGATCTTGAATTACTGTTGTCAAAGAAAATGCTAGAAATTGTCATAAGTGATTACTTTTCTTACCTCAACAGTTTAGCATAACAAAGACAAAATCAAGTAGGCAGCAACACAAAATTGTTTTTTAATTTTACTTTCAAAGACAGAAGTGATTATCCCGGACTTGGATATAATTTGACAAATTATTTGTGACATGAAGCTTCCTTTCCTGTCCCTTACTTCATAATATCTCTCACCATGTACTTAACTAAAATCAAAATAGAACTAAGAACTAAATATTGAAAGAGAAACAGTCTACTGAAAGACCAAAAAACTAACTCTGGAATGCATAAGAGTTAGCATAAACTTTCTGAAAAAGTATGATAATTGCCCAGGAAATAATACTGAGAATCAGGAAATAAAATCATATCAAATTAAAATTTTCTGCATAGCAAAGGAAACACCTGAGAGAAGAAACAATTTACAGATTGGGAATAAATTATGATCAGCTATTCCTCAGACAAGAGACTGATATCTACCATATATGAATAAATAAAAAAAAGTTAGACCCCAAATTAAAAAATGGGCAACTAAAATAGGACAATTCTGCAAAGAGGAAATACATATTGTCAGTAAATACATAAAAAATTCAGCATCTCTGTCAATTCAAGAAATGCAAATTAAAACAACACTGAGATTCCATCTCACCACAGAAATAGAAATAATATCATCAATAAAATAACTAATGACTAAATCTGATGAGTATGCAGAGAAAAAGGAACCCTTTTTTATTTGTTGGTTAAAGTGTAAACTAGTAAAATCATAATGAAAGTCAGAATGGACATTTTTCAAAGCCTGAAAGTAGAAATTCCATTTGACCTAACTATTCCCCTTCTACTTACTAACTTCGAAGACTTAAGCATCTCATACTATGATGATATATTCATACCCATGTTTATAGCAGCACAGTTCATAATAGCTAAGTCTTGGAAGTGATATATTTATCCATTAACAGATGAATGAATAATGAAAATAAAGTATTTACACATAGAGGAATACTACTCTTCCATAAAGAAGGATAAACTTAAGCCATTTGTAGGAAATGGATATACCTTGAGGCCATGATTTGAAGTGAAATAAATCAAACTTACAGGTTAAATATTACATGGTTTCTCTTATATGAGAAATCTAAAATATTAATAGAATAAAATAAAAGGTAGACAACTGAAAATAATGAAATAGACCATTAGCATATGAGAAGGGAGCCAAGAAACAGATGAAAGGGGATAGGAGTGAGATGAATAACATAAAAAAAGCAAGCTGAGATGTGTGTGTATAGCCAGTCCCTATGAGAAATATGATTGTTATGTACTAAAAACATGCACAAAAATTAGCGCAGAATGAATATAAGTGAAGGAGGAAGAGAGCCGAGGGAAATGGAGGAAAGTAGTGAAATATTTCCTATATACGCACCAGCTCCCCAAGATTAATATAATCACTATGTTCTACGGACATGTACTATTCCTACTGCTAAAAAATAAAGGTCCTACAAAGAGCATGGAAACTAACAAAAAAAGCTAATGGGTTGGGCGGATTTTCTAAAATTTTTCTTTGGACGTAGAATTTAAGAGTCTGTCATAGGTTAAGCTTTGACAAAATGTTAAAAATCCATAAAAAGGAGATAACTTACAAGGTTGATGTAAATTTGAAGTATAATGCAGGAATACTGATTCAATAAAAATATGAAAAATCTTATAACTGGTGAATTTCATTATGACATTGATGGCTAGAAGGGAATATAAGAATATTTTCTGATCCCTTGTATCTCTGCTCATTGAGGAAAAAAATATCAAGGAATACACTTTTATACATTGGGAAATCTGGACATTTAAATAGAATTATTTTTTACATGTGAGTGGATTCATAAAACTTAGAAATTAGTAACAATACAGGTAAAAACCAGTTAAGAGAAAAAACAGCATATTCTGATGTGATAACAGCTTAGAATAGTAATGTGCTGCAAATACAAAAAGACATTTAAGCTAATTTGTAATGAACATCTTTACTACTTCTTAAATTGCAGCAAATGGCATTGATAGCAACATATGGAATAAATCACCATTGAGAGATCTAAGTTACCTTTGAGATGATGGGTTTTTATGGTTCTATTTATATGGTTCTACTGGTCTACACAAATTCTCTTTATGGCATAAACATGTTCAATGGTTGAAAGGAAAGAGTAGGGAAATTTTATCATATTCAAAGTGATTTCAAAATATTCTGATCTCAATGGGAATCTTCTTTCAATACAAAGCAACTGCTACATTTATGTTTATGTTTAGTTTACCTCAGAATCAGTTTATATAGGTATGTTATTTGTACACACTTGAACAAGCTCTATGTTGAAGCATTGTTAGTAGTTCATATGTTTTTAAAGACTGTCTCCTTTTCATTTAGTGTTTTTGCCAAATACAGTATTTAGAATGAACAAAATATTTCCACTTTTACAATGTACACCATCATTCTTTCACAATGGTCATTTACATTAACTGCAAACTTATTTAATTTTTCTATTATAATACTCAACATTTTGATTAGAATGGTACATTTACACCTTTCTCATCCCCATTAGAGCATGGATTATTTGATGATGAAAATTAATTATTGGCCCCAATATATGTCTAGCTCTACGACAACTTTTTGAATTTATTAGAAGTAAATTTAATTTTAAATTGTTTTAAATTTAATAATGAAACCATCAACAAATTTTTATTGTTTTATTAACAATTTATTAAAAATAGTTATATAGGATTAATATAGGCATAACTTTGGACATAATTGTTAAAATTTAAATTAATAGATACATGTTACATTTTATGTAAAAATTTAATCATATAAAGATTTTTTAAATATTCTAATATTTCACAACCTAGTTGAAATTACCACAGACATTGTGAAGTGTTATTATATATATTTGTATTAAAATTTTCAGATATTTCTTTTGATATAACTTCCTATAAATATAATTTGTGATCATTATTAATGTTTTTTCAAAAGGAAAATGGGTCTTTATATTATCTTAACTTCCACATATATCAGAAAATATTAATGTATTACTTAATTTACTAACTTTAAAAGAGAAAAAACAGAATTTCAAAATGAGGTACTAGAAGAGTATTAAAAAGAAAAAAATAGAATTTCAAAATGAGGGAAAACATTACCTCATTTTGAAATTCTGATTTTTTTCTGGGTGCAGTGGCTCCTGTCTGTAATCCCAGCACTTGGGAGGCTGAGGCAGGAGGATTGTTGTGAGTTTGATACCAGCCTGGGCTACAAAGTGAGCTCAAGGCCAGCCTGAACTGCATAGAGAGACCCTGTCTCAAAAAGACAAAAAACAAAAACAAAAACTCTGTTTTTTTGTTTTTTTTCTTTTTAGGGTAGTTACTCAAAATATAAGATATAGGCATGAGATATTGTATAAACAATATTAGCACAAAACTTTTCAATGACCTAAGAGAAATTAGTTCAAGTACTTAACTCATATATATATATATATATATATATATATATATATACATTTCCTTTTCCTATAGAAGGTGGAAAAGTATGAGTTTTTCATTCCATCAAGTATTTGTTAATTTAAATTTATCTGTATCTACAAATCAGTTGCTACTAAAAACAAGACAGATTAACTTCTTGCTATAAGTTGACTTTGAATAATTTGTTATTAAATTTGAAGTGAATTTGGAAAGGTGCCAGAAGAAATGGCTTGGCTATCTGTACCATATGGTTTTGGAAAGGTTCCTAATGCCCATACAATAGAGAAGTCCAGAAAGCCCTGTCTCTCACTAGAAGAAAGACCATGTCAGCCACTACTGCATAGGATTCCACTCTGAAGAGCATGGCTATGTTTAGGAATGGGACAAGAACTATGGTTTTAAGACATTTTAGGAAACTGACACCTAAAAGTGAAGACCTATTATTTCTTTATGGCAAATAACGAAAAAGACAATGAGCCAAAGAAACAGGAACATGCCAACTTAAGAAAATAAACCACAATTATAGGAGAGACAATGTTTATAAGATAACTTGACATTAAATTATTGGGATGGTATCTACTTAAAAAAAGAAAGATAAAAGTGCATATATTTGATATACGGTTTGACCCAAATGTAATTTGGGGAAACCTACCAATCTCTTCAATTTAAAGATACTATAAATAACATGGTTTCACTTTTTGCTTAGTAAAAATGCATATCAACTGCTCTATGCAATGTTTCTTTGTCTAACTGTATTGAGTTCACAATTATAAAAGAACGTGGAAATTCTAGTAGGTTTTTTTTGCTTCTAGATTAACCTTCTTGTTCCCTTTATGTGACTAAAGTCCTTGCATAGAAATCATACTTCATGATTCCTTAATTTTGTTTAGGAGTTTATTTACATTATAATTACTACCGATGTTAACTACTTCTCTGGAGATTAAGGAAGATAAATGCTTCTGACATAATACAGATCAATGCAAATACACATTTGTTAACTGGAGCCCAATTACTTTAGATATGTTTTCAGCAGGTTAAAGTGTGTGTCCTGAGTTAAAACATCCTTGTGTAATGAATAATAAAACCTTACCCACATAGGTCTGTTTTACTAATATCTACCTTCTCTCTATCCTTCTAAAACACCTAGGTTTATTTTTCATTTGCTAAGTTCCTCTTCCCATCAGAATTAAGACTGGACAGACTGAAAACCAAATTAACAATTAATATAAAGTTAGTGCAACTGAAATTTAAATGTTAAACCCAATTTCCAAAGTTGGACATTGTCTTAGGGTGATTAAAAAGTTGTTTCATGTGCCAGTACTGGAAAAATTAGAGTTTTAAATCTGATTCATTCATTGCAAAATGCTCTTTTGTAGTTAAAGCTTCTTTGGAGAAAACCAGTTAAGATTACTCAGAATTCAAGTACATGTAAAGATGAGTAGATACACATTGCTGTATTCTAAAACAGAAATGCTACAGATGGCTGATATTTCCTTTTTTAAGACAGTCCTTCCCCAAATTATTTCCCCAGCAGTAATCCATGTAGGTTAATAATGTAAGAGTAAGCAACTTTCTTGGGGGTTGGGAGAAGAGATTTGTCAGTACCCTTTTGCAAATATTATTGGAATATTTCAAATAGACAGAAATGATATAGACTTAGTACATTAGGCAGTAAAATGACACAAGTGTTCCGCAAAGAAACTGACAGGATAGACAATGATTTTGGACTGGTGACTTTGGTTACATACTAACAATCAAAAGAGGGTTGAGACAATCAGAGACTTTAAAATGATTGAGAGTGGTAAAATATAAAAAATTAAAGCTGTATATTTTAGGAATCCTGAAGAATTTTCTGAGTGAGATTATCAGTGTCCCAATACTTATTCAATGTAGAATATATTCATTTTATTTAACTGAAGACCTATTACTCTAAAACTGTTACAAGTTTATATTATTGGTCAATTGGATGGCATGTCTGTGTTTATCTCATATGCTGTAACGTGCATAGGTATGCTTTTATCAGTATATTTACATTTATAGCCGTATCTTCAGTGACTAGAGAAGTGCTTGTTTCTATGTAAGAATAATGAAACTAATAAAAAGATATAAAGCAATGATATTTAAAATCCAATGTTGTGAACATCACAAATCACAATAAGAGGAAACTACTAGAAAATGAAGTAAAGTAAAAAAGGCATAACTATATGAGACCATATGCATTCTTATTGCATTCCATAGATCAAGATCAAACAAAAAGTTGCAAACCTTCATGAATACATACTATTCTCAGTGACTTTATTTCCTTTATAAAGGAGCAGCTAACAGTTTTCATATTGACTGCAATCAGGGCAAATTTTTTGAGTAGATAAAGGGAAGGCATATTAAAACATAGACATAACTTCTGAATAAGAAATATTTGTAAATTTTTTTTCTGAAAAACCATCATTAGTTTTAATAGGGCAATGTCACTGGATTAAGACAAAGAAGGCAGAATAGTACATCAAGCTCCAGGGTGTGTCTGCATTGGTCCCTGAGGCATGTCCTTGGGTACCATGTAAGGTCCCAATCCTCCTCTCACTGGCACTCTTCACTTGCTCTGTAGTGCTGGCACCTTGAACAAAACAGCTTTTCTCCACAATGTTCTTTTTTTCTTCTGAAATTGTTTAGCTTTACATCTAGATATCTCCCCAAGTATCATGCTGTCATGGGTAGGCTTTTTGGACATGGCTGAATCTAGAGTGTGTGATGGTGGGATTAAGTGTGTGATGGTAGAATAATGGTGTGCCATTGCTAGTTTAGTCCAGTGATTGGTTTAGCATAGCTTGATATGTCCATAATGGGATGGCTCACCTTAAGTATGGGTGTCACTACCAAAGTGTTGGTGACCTGCAAAAAGTAAAAGCAAGTGGCAAGTTGTTGGTGCTGCTTCATGACTATTTTTCAGTCCTTGATGTTGAGATAAACTGTATTTTGCAGTCCTTGATATTGAGATAAACTGTTTCTCCTCTATGAGGCCCAATTGCCATGCCACCCAGCCTTGGATCCGCCAACTGTGAACTGAAACCTCCACAAACTGTGAATTACAAAAATCCTTCCCTCCTTTAAATTTGGGTGTTGGTATTTTGTCTATGCAATGAGAAAAATAATTAATATATTTAGTACTAGAGAAGTAGGGTCCTGATATGACTATATATATAATGATGAAGTTTGAAATAAGTTGAGGAAGAGTTTGGAAAGTACTGTGATGTTGGCTGAAGACACAACCTTGAAATGCCTTAAATTGTGCTTGACTGGAGATTCTGGACTGAGTTCAGAAGAACAGAACACTGATAGAAATGCTATTGGTAAATATCAGGCTCAGGTCTAGGAGGCTTCTGTTGGAAAGGATTACATTGGCTATTGGACTCTTGACTATGTGTGTTATGCTCTAGCAGAAAATTTGTCTACATTTTGCTCATGTGCAGAGACTTTGCCTAAGACTGAGATTAAGAGCAAAAGATTAATTAACTTTGTGGAAGAAATTTCAAGACATCTGATGTTGAGGTGGTGGCATGGCTACATTTGGGAGTTTTTAGGCAGATCTATGTTGAGAATTGTCTGGGTTACTTTCTCTCGTTGTTTAGACAAAATACCTGATACCTAAAATGTAGGAAGGAAATGTTTACTTAGCATATAGTTTATGGAACTATGGTTTCAGTCCGTACTCAGCTGACTCCAAGGCAGGGTGGCATGGCTGAGGGGCAGCCTTTCATGGTGACTGAGGCAGATACCAAAAGTGACAAGTGCAAAAGGCAAAAGGAGTAAAAGGGTGTAGCATGACTTTTTCACTCCCTTATATTGTATGCAGTTTATCTACCCCTGGGCCGGTTCAGCACTCACATCATCAATCCCAGCACTAGATAATCAACCAATGACAGTGCTAGATTCAGCCATCTTTGAAAGACCTGCCCCTCTGATTGCATGAGGCTTTTGGGGGATATCCAGACACAAATCATAACAAAAATTAAGAGCAAGGAGCCCAGTAGGATGATTTAAAGCATTTTGAGTTTGGCAACAAAGAAAGCTCTAGTAAAGTTATGGCCTACAAAAATGAAGCAGAGGGGCATGTGACAGTGAAGCAGTTGCAGAAGAGCAACAATACAGTAGAAAAGATGACCTGAAGCAATCACAAGAATCAGTAGGACTGCACCCTTTGTAGCTTCAAAATTGCAAAGTGAAAGACTTTGCTTTGAGAAGAGAACCAAAGAACACCATGTTCCAGACTGATGGTGGCCTAGATTTGTTCTTTGGGATTTGGTTCAGATTACTCAGGTATCCAGGCATCCAACTCCTACAACCTTGAGAAGGACGCCTCATTACTGCGCCATCTGTTGGCAGACGTTGGTATTACACCCACGTGGTGCTAATTTTGTGTGTATGAAGAATGCAAAAGCTGTGGGATCAGAAAGGTTTCTACCGGATTTCAGAAGAAAACCTGGAAAACCAGGCAGTGTGTTCCTGAGAGGCCAGTTTGTGAAGCTATGAATACGAAGCTGAAGGTGCAATGGCAACCCCAGAAGTTGGAGAAGCCAGGAGTATGGATCACCTGAGGAAAGCTACGGGCAGTGAGTCAAGCCAGTCCTTAAGAGAAACCATACGAGCCTCAAGCATCGGCAGTGCTGTAGAGATAGAGTTACCCAATTCCTATGGGTTTCATATATTGCCACAGATTACAACAGATGCTGGACACAGAACTATACTTAGTGTTTGCCGGGCTGGATTTTGGGCTAAGTTTGATCCTGTTCCTTTCTATTCCTACTTGTGCCTTGAGTGGTAATATTTATCTTGTGCCATTGTATGTTGAATGTGTTTAGTTTGCTTTTCTTTTGTACAGGGGGTTATGGCTACAAATGTCCCCTTAAATCTCAGAGGAGAATTTGGCCTTGAAATTTCAGCAATGCTGACACTGTTAGAATTTTGACACAAATATCTTTTGTATAAAGGGGTCTGCATAAGTCTTTTGGGGGCTAGGATTACAATGTTATTACTTGTATCTAGATGGTCCCCCAGTGACTCAAGCAGTCATAGGTGGAGCTTTTAAAGTAAGGTTGGATTTAGAACGCGTGATGCTGAGATTAAGTGCACAGTGCTAGGCTTAAAGAATATGTGATTACTTAAGTAGTTCACTGATTGGTTTGGCATAGTTTGGGGTGTAAATAAGGGGAAGGCCAACTCTGTGTGTGTTGCACCAACTAAAGTGTTCATAGCCTGGAGGGTGAGATTCAGGCTGCTGCTCTTCTTTCTTTGCTTCTTTGCTGTTTCCTGTGCAACATGAACTTTTTCTACTTTGCAATGCCCCTCTGCCATGCCACCCTGCTTTGGAGCCAGCCAGCTATGAAAGGAAACCTCTACAAACTGAGCTACAGCAAACCTTTCTTTGTTTAATTTTGGGTATTAGATATTTTGCCTCTGCAGTGAAAAAAATAAGAAACAAATGTCTGCAAGATGTACAAAACACAATAAATAACAATGCAATAATTTAATTGAATAATGCAATACTTGAATTTTAAAATTCATTGAATAAGTGCAAAAGATGAAAAGAGAAGGCAGATTTAACATGGAAATAGATCAATTGAATTCATCTTGCTTAAGATGGAGAAAAAAATAAATAATCTAAAGAACCTATAACATAATATAAAGCTTCTACTATATCATATAACACCATTAGCAGTTACCCTGGACCTTCAGAAAGTTAGGAGTGAAAGAATGTTGAACAGAACATTTGAAAGGGGCTAGAAAATGCAACTCCATTAAACAGCACTTTCCTAATTTGATGAAGTCCTGACATTACAAAACAAGAGAAGACAAGAGAAGGAATGGTAGCCATATTTTTTCAATTAAAGTTAAAAATTTATGATTAGCAAGCTCAGTGAAGTCAAGGTAGTATAAATACTCCAGAAATAGGCACATCATACTGCAACTGATGGAATTCAGGGCTAAAATATTGGGAGTAGTCAGAGAATAATATTTCATGTAGAGGGGAACAACAGTTTGATAGATCATTGACCCTTATCATCAAGCATCAGAAAATACAGAGGGCACAAGACTGTGAAAAAACAGGTTCAAAATTTTGTAAAGTCATAAATGTGAAATAACAACAATTATTCACCAAGAATCCTACATCTAACAGAAATTTTCTTTAAGAATGACAGAGAACTAAAAACATGTATTAAAAAATTATCTAAGGTCTGCTGCAGACCTGTACTACAAGAAATATTAACAGATTTTTTTTAGCATGTCAAAATTGATAACACATGGAAACTGGGTTCTCTAGCAAGTGATAGAACTATTAGAAGGTGGTATTGATATTTGTTCACAGAAAGAAAATCCGTGCCCAGAATGATGCTAGGATTCCTTGGTCCTCTTTCCAAAACACTAGTTCTAATTGCCTGAAATGGTGGAGTTCTCTTTGCAGGAAGCAATCATTTGCCAACTTCTTCTGTAATCATCTCAAGTATGCATTTTTTGCATATGATGATTATTCAAAGAGGTTGTACTAATAACTAGCTGTTTATCTATTAAAGAAATAAAAATAAAAAATAAAAGTCCCCAATGGCCTATGTCAGCTTCAAAGTTTCTGAGAGGTTCAGTCACTTGTTAACTCTCCATTGTGAGTGACTATCTCTATACAGTGGTGTTTGCTCATTATTTCTACAGATTATTCCAAGGAATAATTCCTAAAAAATGTCATGTACACAAAAATAATACTAAAATAAACAATTTATTAAAAAAATCACTGGAAAGGACAGAATGATACGATAAAATACATAATTTGTGTGAGAAGCAAAACAGCTATACAGCTGTGTGTTGTCAAACATGAAAGATGTTGAAGAAGTTCTGAAAAGTTTAGAGCTTCAGAGAGACCTTTCTAAAATTTTCAGTTGTATTGTTAGAATACCATAAAATCATTTGTCTAGAGAAACTGAAAATTTGCCTATAGAATTCATAATGTATACACGTATTAGTTTTTATCATTTATACTTACGTGTGTTAAAATGGGGAACATGAAGAAGTTATTAAAGAGAATGTTTAATACTTAGGCTCATAATCAACAGAAAATCAGGAAATTTTAAACCGCTCTGAGTTGTGACTAAATTTATTTCCTCTAAAACTCCTCATAAAGTTCCTCACTTATAAAAAAAAAAAACAACTGCTGGAAACTAAAAGTGATGAATTCCATTCAAGATGTATATTGTATTTAGTTATCTGTCTAAATATAGATTAATTATATGTAAATGCACCAAAGCTGACAGTCTGCCAGAGAGGTCCGTCTGTCTCCAACAGCTTCGGGTCCCAGTTCCACGTTTCCTTTAGTGGTAACAAATTAAATGTGCTGCTTCCTCTGCGCTGCTTGACGTCTCTTGCCTGGTGTGAGCATCATTTGGTATTAATTAAGCCTACCTCTCTCACTACAGATCTAGCAGTTCTTAAAACTTTTCATAGTATCTTGTGGAATAAGTTACAAGTTAAAAATGCTGCTTCTGTTTGAATATATTACTAACTTTTAATCGTTTTCATATGTACTCAGCAAACAAGTCTGATCTTATATAGTGAAGTGGATGCATTCTCAAAACTAACAATGTCGGGGCTGGAGATTTTAGTTCAGGGGAACAGGGCCTGCCTGGTAAGTGTGAGATCCTGAGTTCAATTGCTGGTACCCTTCATTCAACATTTAACAATGTCAAGTGATAGATGAAACTGAAAGATAGGGAAAGATTGTGACTAAAGAGCAAAATTTTATCTTTTAAAGTAAACAAAACTTGTAATGATACTCTACAAGAAGATAGTGTTTGATGAAAAATTAATGAAATTTATTTCCTTAGTTTTGGCTTTAAATTTAAGAGAAAGAACTGGGTCGACATACTGTATTTGTGAGGTCCCATATTTGTCATTGAGAGACCTTTTTTGTCATTTGTCATTGTGATGTGTTAGCACTACACAGTGTTAACATACATCCAGTGCGTCTAATGAATTTTGTTTAAAATCCTAGTATTACAAGTCAAGACATCATCTTGACTTGTAAGAACCCATAGCTCAACAAAATCACTTTTTCTAAAAGTGGCTGCTGTGTGAATCATCTGAAATTGGTAATGGCTTATAAACATGTCACTGCTCAGGGTTCTACATCCACCAATTAAGAATGAATATCAAAATAAGGGCTGAACATAATATACCATGAAATGTACACTAATATTAAGAGTATGACATGCTGATTTTTCAACAAATGTATATATCATCTGGGTAAAAATATAGAACATTTGCAACACTCAGCAAGTTTTACTTTTGGAACTTTTAAGCTATTTCTTTTAGAGAGTAAATCTCTGTCATGCCATCTATTTTACCAATTACTTTTTCTGCTCTTGTACAACATGTAATAATACATAAATGGAATAATACAGGATAGAAGGCCCAGACAGTTTTGCATATAAATTCTGTGTAAAATCTCACTTCAATAAAATATTTTTCTAATGTAAACAGTTTCAAGTATTTGCATAATTGAATTGTCTATTAGTTATCTCTAATCTTACTGTTCATCCAAAAAAATTATTTGAACAGCTAAGTTTTGATTGCTGTATTTTGTTTTTCTTAAATAATAAAATTGTATTAAAGCGTAAAACTTGAGGGCCCAGGGATACAGTTTATTGGCCCAGCACCTGCCTGGCAAGCACAAGGCCTGAATGCAATTCCCAGTAAAATATAAATAAATAAATAAATAAATACACCGAGTAAAGCTTGAATAAAAGCTAACTGCAGATGAAGAATGTGGTTATAGCCTCAAGTACAACTGGCACCAATCACTGGTGTCTGTCCGAGAGTGTGACATTCTTTCCACCTACCAACACAATTTTCTTTCTTTCCCCTTTATTATTGGCCAGTTTTTTAACTTGTTGCCCAATACAATGGAATAAAAAGACTGACACCCAAGTTCTGGTCCTCAGTCTTTAAAGTGCTTGCAAAGTTCCTGTTTATTCATTGGTTTTCTTTGTCTTAATCCCTACCGTTATACTGTAGGCAAATTCAGGCTAATATTGTGAGAAGAAAAGACATATGGACCAGTGCTGGAGAATATCACAGGAGAAAATTAACGTGCCCCAGTTAGCTGAAGATGAATGTAAAGACATGCACGATCATATTTAAATAATATGGAACACAAGAACTGTTTAGTCAATGCACAGAATTCCTAAATAACAATGTCTGTGATTTGTCAGACCTGTACACATTACTGGTTTGTTGTATAGCAATTGAGACTGTAGCTATTGAAAAATAAATATTACAACTGATACATTAGAATAACCATTTCTATTACATTTTAAAAGAGGATGCAATGTTAAAAATAAGAACAAAGTCTTCAATTCCTATATTGATTGTTGAAATGTCATGAATGATAATTTCAGAATTATCAGAATGATGTTGCTCAGCTATTGGCATGTGTTGCTCTTCACTTATTACTAAGGCACCCTCATGAAGTTACAGTAATAATCCCTACTCTTTGCTTCCCATTATTTGAATAATACAACCATGTCCTTTGTGTAAACCTTCCATTAAAATGGACTTCTTGTTTTTAACCCTGTACCACGGTGTTGGCCTGATCATGAAAATGACTCAAAGGAACAGAATTTATGGACATTGGATAGTAATTGGATAGACAATTTCTAGCTGAGGATTTAGGTGTGTGGTATATTTCTGTGTACTTTTCTTAGAATTCTGTGGTATGCTATCAGGAAAATATACCCAGCTTAGTCACAGACTTTGTCTTAAAGAGCTGCTAGGCTACAAAATCAGAGTTTTCTAGATCAACTTTATGATACCACAACCAAATTGTCCACAAAAAATAAAATTAGTGTTTTTAAGCTGATTTGAGGATTTTTTTGTAAGGGTAAGGGTTAAATCATATATATTTGAACATATTCTATGTATCATCCCAATAGTTTGATGAAATGATATTTGCTTCTAATTTTTAAAATACAGCCCACTATGTAACATTATGAGAATGATTGTGAGAAGTTTTAAAGCATCTGAAATCTTCACAAATTCAAAGAATTTCTCTAAATTAATAACAGAAATGGTAGCAGTAGATCCAGCATAAAAATGTTTACAGATATATTTCATATAAGTATTAATGCATATAAAAATCTAGGCACATTTTCACTTTTTCAATATAATAGAAAATAATTTTGAGATTTTTTTTATTTCGTAAAAAACATCATTTTAGATATATTTCTCTTCAAAGAGAAAACACTTATTTCCTTCTTTAAATAGCTTAGAGTGAATCTTACACATCTCAGGAGTAGATCATATGACATATAGAAAACACGCCAAGAATCTGAATGAAGATTTTTGACTTGTATTCTTTATAACCATGAACTATAACAATCATTTTTTTCTTATTGATATGGTCACAGAAAACTAAATATTATTGATTTTCTCTGAAGGAAACCCAACAATGATAGTAACAATAACAATAAAACTAACAGCAAATAAAATCAGATAAAATCTGTGCTAATTAGGTCAAAACATTCAGAAAAAGGACTGTAAATGTTGGTCTTGTCTTTGGTGCATTAGTAATTAACAAAAGACAAGAAAACAAAAATTTGAAGAATCATAAAAGTAATTAAAATGCTGAGTCTCTTGTTGCTGATACATACTTATGTATTTTATAAAGTATAAGTATGAAAAAGAGCTTGTGCTTTATAAAGGAAATTAGCAATGCTGATGATACATTCTATCTAAAAAATGTGTGTTGGGAAAGAAAGAAAAGAAGGATGGAAGAAAGAAAGGAAGGAGAAAGAAACAGAGTTAGATGGAGGAAAGTTGAAAGGGAGGAAAGGAAGAAGAAAGGAAAGAAATAAACTTAAGAAAAAAAATTAAAAATACAAAATCAGAAGGAAACGTAATCTCAATGGGAGAAACTACTCTAATAATCACTGCTTCAAAGTACAGTAAGATTTATACATTTTGCACATAATTGTAAGTCTTTTTATTTCTCTAGGAAGCATATCTTCATTTCACTAGAATTTCAAAGAGCAATATAATAGCTCAGAGTTGGACACATCAATATGTACATATCTGCTAAATTCTGGAAGAATATTTGCTCTCCAGGAAGCATGAGACCTAGACAAAAGAAACCACAAGGGACTCCTAACTTTTTTTCATTATAAGTAGCAGCAGATATATTGATCTCTGTGTCCCTTATCAAAAATAAAATAATGGTGAAGACATTTTATTTATGCTAACCTGAATGAACTAATTAAATCTTAAACACATCTAAATAATATATTTATTCATATTTGAAAAAATGTAGGAAAGCTCTGCTTCATAACAACCTCATAATACAACCCTATTAGAGTTGCTGTAAATTCTATGCAATTAAATGCAACAAATTCTTTCATGTATTATTTTTAAGATTGTAATGCTGAAAATTTTAAAGTTTAAAAAGTTATCTCTTCTTTTGATTAAAAATTAAACACATAGTCATAGCTAACTATCTGCCTAACAGAGATTCCCCTCACTTTTAAGGATACCTACAGATTGAAAGTGAAACAACAGAAAATATTTCATACAAATGGAAATATAATGAGAAAGGATATATTTATATCAGATAAAACAAACTTTAATTAAAAAAAAACAGAAAGGACAATGGGAGAAAAAAGATCATATAAAATTAAAAAAAACTATAAACTCAAAGGAACACACATGTTGAAACACAAAAATATATGACAAACATTTATTATCAATGAATAGATATATAACACAACAATAAATAATAATAGGGTACTCTAACATTTCTATCAACAACAGATTTTAGATAAATGATAAAATTCATAATTATCTCAATAAATGCAGAAAATGTATTTGACAAAATTTCATAACAGAAAAATCTCTTAAAAATTAGTCCTAAAGGAATGCATCTCAATACAATAAGTCATGTGTGACAAATGTATAAACAACATCACCCTCAGCAGTGAAGATTTTTTTCTTTCTTTTCTTACTGGGGATTGAATTTGTGATTTCATGCTTGCCAGGCAGGTGCTTGTGCCACTGAGCTAAACCCCCAGCCCTCAGCAGTGAAGATCTGAAAGACCCCATTGCTCAAAGCTAGCTCTACCCTGATACAAAAACTGGTCAAGTACTTAACGAAAAATGAGAATTGCAGGCCAATTTCTTTATTGAATACAGATGAAAACATCCTCAACCAGATACTTGCAAACAGAATTAAACAAATCATTAAATAGATCATACAATAATGGACAAATGAGCTTCATCTCAGTGAAGCCAGGAGAATTAAACATACATAAATCAATACTAAAACATGCAACATAAAGAGAAGCAAAGATAAAACTGGCATGGTCATCTCAATTGGTGCAATACAGCCTATTACAAAATCTGGCGTTCATTCAGGAAAGAAACCCTGAATCAAATATGTATAGCATCATGTTACCTCCATCTGCTAAAAGCACTCATGAAAAATCCACTCTCAGTATCACACTAAGTAGTAAAACATTAAAAGCATTTGTATTGAAATGAGGAAAAAAGAAAAAGGTTGTCACACTCACTGCCCTCATTCAATGTAACTCGTGCAACTTTATCCAGAGCTGTCCAGTGAGAGAAGGAATATGTATAGGAAAGAAGCCAGTCCTCACTTGCACATGACATAAAAGACTGGAAAAGAAAGCCCACCAAAAGGCACTTAGAATCACAAACAAATTCAGCAAAGTGCCACAATACAACACAAACAAAATCAATAACGTTGCTGCACACCAACAATCATTCCAATGAGAAAGAAATCAGGAAAATCCTATTCATGTTAGCTTAAAAAAATACTTAGGAATTAATCTGAAAAGGAGGTGAAAAACTAGTTTAATGAAAATATAGTGCTATGAAAACTTTAGTACTATGAAAAAAAAAAGGATACTGAAGAGGACATTAGACAATGGATGAACATCTGCTGTTTCTGAATAGGCAGAATCAATGTTAAAATGGCCACACTATCAAAAATGATACATAGGTTCAATACAATTCCAATCAAAATACCAACAGCATTCAATACAGAGCTAGAAAAGAATAATCCTATAATTTCCTAAGAGACCCAAAGAACCAAAGCAATACAGAGCAAAATGTGCAAAGAAAAGGACAATACTGTTTTGGATTTAAAGTTATTCCAGCTACCCTGATTTTAAAAACAAAGACTCGTAGTGGCACAAAAACTGCCACATTCACCAATAGAATAGAACTGAGGATGCAGAAACCATACTGTGTGGGCTTTAGTTATGTGATTTTTGACAAAAGTCTAAAAACAAATGCTGGAAAAAAGACAGCCTTTATAAGAAATGATGCTGGAAAAAATGGTTATCCACATACAGAATTAGCTTACCTCTGTGTGTCTCCTGCATTACTAAAATTAAATAAAGATCTTAAAAGACATAGGTATAAAAACAACCACTGAATATACCAAAAGATATTTTGATAAAAGACTTGAACAATGACATATGCAATGATATTCTAAATAGAATCTCAAATGCACAAGAATTAATACCAAAAATTAACAAATGAGATTTATCACACGGATATACATGTATACAAATAATAATATGTTGTCTTTAAATCTTTGGGAAGATATTAAAAACAGATATAGCTGTTTATAGAAACTCAAATGGAGTTTCTATTTTTAATTCTTTTTTGAAGTAAAATGAAATCTCAGTGTTGTGTCAATTTAAATTTCTCTAATGGCCAAAGATCCTGAACATTATTAAGGTACTTATCAGCTATTTGCACTACTTATTTTGAGAAATTTGCATCTATTTCAATTATTCCTTTTTGGATTAGGCCTTTTATTTTGAGAATATGTAATACTTTGAGTTCTTTATATAGTCTTGCTATTAGTCCCCTCTTGGAAGAATAACTTACAAAACATTTTTTCCTATTCTGTAAGCTGTATGTTTACTATGTTTTTTGGTGCTTTGCAAAACCTTTTTAATTTGATATAATCTGTTTTTATTTCTTGGTTTTATTTCTAGTGAAATAGAAAGTTTGTTCAGAAAGTATTGGCCTATTCCTATGTATTTGAAGATTATATCTATTTTATCTTCTTCCAGATGGTTTTCTGTTTTACTATGTAGGTTTTGATCCATTGAGTTTACTTTAGCGCTGAGTAAGAGGCATGTATCTACATATCGTCTGCATGTGTAAAAACCAGTTTTCCCAGCATCCTTTGCTAAAAAGAATATCATTATTCTAGTGTATGTTTTTGATCCATCTGTCAAAGATCAGATGGGTGAATATTGGAGTTTTTCTGTATCCTCAATTAGACTCAATTTATTCGTGTGACTGTTCTTGTGCCAGTACCATTCTGTTTTTAACCACTGTAATATGACTTGAAAAGCTGAGAGTGACGCCTCTTTTCTCCAGGACTCCTGTTGCAATTTTGGGTATCGTCTGCATCTCAGTATTTTTTTCATATTGTAGTTCTGGGAATAATGTTGTTGATATTTTGATTTGCACTACCTTAAAGCTGTATATCAATTTTGGATATATGGCCATTTTGACCACATTGATTCTATCTACTCAGGAGCAGTGGGTGTTTCCATGTTGCGAAGTCCTCCTCTGCTTCTTGTTCCAGAGCACTATTGCGGGTTACAGAGGTCTTTTCACTTTTTTTGGTTCAGTTTACTCATTTTAAACTACAGTGTATGGAGTTGCTCGCTTTATTTGTTTTTCACAGTGTTCATGGTGGTTGTACAGGAGAACTATTGATTTTTGTGTGTTTACTTTGTATTCTGCAACTCTGCTGAATTTATTAGTTTTAGGAATCTTTGGGTAAAGTTTTTAGGTCTTTTGTGAAAAGGTTTCTTTTATCTATGACTAAGAATAGTTTGACTTCTTGCTTCCTGTTTGTATCCCATTTCTTTTTTTTTTCTCTTACCTGTTTTCTTGGCCTAACATTTTGAAAACTATTCAAACACGAATGGTAAGAATGGACACCCTTGTCTTGTTCTTCATTTAAGAGGAAATTCTTTCAGCTTTTTTTCTATTTTGTGTGATGTCAGTGGGATTCTTTTACTCACTTGCACCTGCTTGAAATAAAATCCTTCTACACTTATTTTCTTGAGTTTTTTTTTAATCATGAATGGATTTTGTATTTCATCATTTTTTCTGCATTTTTTGAGATTATTCTGTGATTTTTTTCTTCATTTCTTTTTATGTGAGATATTACATTTATTAATTTACGTATTTGGAAACAATTTTAAACACTTAGAATAAGGCCAAGTTGGTCATGATGTATGATTTTTAAATCATTTGTTCCATTTATTTCATTTGCTAATAATTTATTGGGAATTATTGCATAAGGGTTCATTACTGATACTGAACAATACTTTAACTTTTTTTTGTTAAGAATTTGTTCAACTTTGCTATCAGAACAATACTAGCTTCTCTGAGTAAGTTTGGGAGAAATCCTTCCCTTTCAATTTCATTGAAAAATGTGAGGAATATTGACTTTGATCTTTCCTGAAATTCTGATCATTTTCTGGGGTGAATTGATTTGGTCCTAGGATTTTATTTGTTGGTAGAATTTTTATTATTTGAATTAATTTCCTAATTTTGGTCTATATAGAGATTTTATATCTTCTTAGTTATAATTTGTTAAATTCTATATGTCTAGAAACGTCTTCAATTCTAGGTTTTCCAATTACCAGAATATAAACTTTTGAAGTAGTTTCTTATAACTGTCTCAGTTTTGGTCTCAGTTGTTATTCCCAGGTTTTTCATTCCTAATTTTATTGCTATGTTTTTCTTCTTTCCTTTTAAGTAAGCTTGAGTCTAAAAGGTTTATCAGTTTATCTTTCAAATAATTAACTTCGATTCAATGATACTTTGCATTTATTTTAGCCTGCTTCATTAATTTCCACTGTGATATTTATAGTTTCTTTTCTTTTATTAATTTCAGATTTGAATTACTGTTGTTTTGCTAAGATCTTATTGTCCATTGTTGGGATATTTATTTGGGATTGCTCTTTTCTATCAATGTTTGCATTCACACTTAAAAACTTCCCTCTTAGGACTGCTTTCACTGTGTCCTATAAATTTTAGCATGTTAAGCCTTCATTATTTGATAATAGGAATATTATACTTATGTGACCCATGGATTGTACAGTGATACATTATTAAATTCTCCATGTGTTTTTGGTGTTTCTGTGGTTTATTTTATGGTTTTTTCATTAATTTTTTTTACCACTGTGATCTAAGGGTACACAGGAGATTATTTCTATACTTTTATACTCATTTAAGCATGCTTCCTGGTTTGAAATGTGGTACATTTTGAAAAATAGTTCTATGTGTTGCTGAGAAAAAAAATGTGTTTTCTGTTTCTGTTGGAAAAAACACTCTGTAGGTATCTGTGAAATCCTTTTATTTAATGATTTGGTTTAATTCTGATTTTTTTCAGTAATATTTTTTTGCCTCACCATCTGTGACAGTGGCCTGTTGAACTCTTCCCTATGTAGTGCTGTCTACCTATCTGTTATATCCGATAATTTCTGTTTTATGAATTTGAGTGTACCAGGACTAGGGCATGAGCACTGAAAATTGTTATCTATTTATGTTGAACTGATATCTTCAGCACTGACTGTAGCAATTTTTGTTGTTTTGATCAGCTTTGTGTTCAATTCTGCTGTGTTTAAAAATAAAGTAGCTACCCTGCTTGCTTTTGGGCTCCAGTTTCATGGAGTATTGATTTCTATCCTTTCTCATTTATTCTGTTTCCTTTTTGATAAGGCATATCTCTGGTATTTAAAAGAAGGTTGTATTTTGGGTTTTGATTCTATCTGCCAGTCTGCATTTTTTGCTTGGAGAATTTTAAGGCCGTTGACATTGTCAGTTGTTGTTAAGATGTGTGATGAATCCTGTCACTACATTATTATTCCATGCTAGTTTCTTTTTTTCCCTTGTGTTTAGTTCGCTGTACATTTTTCTTTGAGATCTTTTGAGCTGGAGGCCTTTTTTCTTCTATTTATTGAGTTATTTTCTGCAATGCTTGTTTAGTGGTAATAATTTTTTGTTGTTATTTAATGTTTTCTCTGTCAATATTAAATGCAAATTTTGCAGAATATAGGCATTTGGATTAACAATTCTTATTTTTTAAGAATTGAAACACTTTGTTCCCAACTGGTGATTAAGGCTTGTATTGACACATAGGGTTTGATGCCAGAGTCCAGCTGCGGCAGGGCTCAGGGGTCCCAAAGGTGGTCAGGGAGTCAGCGAGTGAGAGACAGAAGACACTGCACACCAGTCTGTGAGTGAATCTGAATCTATTTTATTTTTCAGAAGCTGGAATATATATTTGCTAACTTTTGGCAGCAACCCAAACCCCAAGCAGGAAGCGTCCCAGGCTTAGGGCCAGTCAGGGACAATCCTAAACAATATGTGTTAACCAACTTTTTTCACCTTTGTAACACTTTACTCTTGTTACTTAATTATCTTGGAAAATGTAAGCCGATGCACCTGGATGCCCACAGGAGGGAGAGATGGAGCGGCAGCTGTGAAGCTATCATGCCGCTCCCTACATTTTTTTCCCTTATCACTTATGGGACTATGGCAGGCCCTGTGAGGATAGCGCCTGTCTTGGGTCAAGGACTCTTCATATGAATCCAACCAGGCCTTACCTGTCATGGGCCTGCAGGACAGCAATTGGTCCTGTGCCTGTCTTAGGCAGCCGGTGGCATAACATATGTGTCCTAGTTACCTGTCTCTGGCTGCCTGTCCAGTGTCTCAGGGCAGTTGTCTCACAGGAATTTTGTAAATCCTCCCCCATGAGCTGTTTCATTTAAAGCTTTTATATAAATTCTCTCATACTACTCACAGAAGGTAAAATTTCATAATTAGTTTTCACAAAGTTATCTAGAGGGTTTCTAGTAACTCCTCTGGAGTTTCTATTTTCGATTTCATATTGAGTATTACATGAAAATATATATATGTGAATTACACAAATTACAATTATCAGTACAAAACATTCCAAGATCCTTGCGCCCAGTTCCCACATGCAGTGTCCTTTTCCTAGAGAAGCGATTCCTTGAAGCGCTCTCCTCCACCCATGGACCTTGTCACAAGGCATGGATGGACTAGGACGTGGCAGTTTAGTTTGAATAGGGTCATGTTGATAGGTGTTTACTTATTGTTTTCCTCTAACAAATTTTAGTATTCCCTATAGCATTTAATCTCTAAAATTTGTTCACTATGTGTTATGGAGAGATTATTTTATCATTGTAACTATTTGTAGTTCTACATGTCTTTTTAAAAAATTTTTTTTATTTAGAGAAAAAAATGAAACAGAAAGAGTATAGAAATAATACAAATTTTCAAAAAAAATAAATAAAAACAAAAACCAGTAAGAAATCACTAGTTGACAATTACATATTTTCCTCCTAGAAGTAGTTGTTCAAGTTATAAAAATAAAGCATACAAAATAGACATTTAAACAGTGAGACTGCAATCAGCTCTGTTCATCTATCCACCAGAAAACTTAGAATTATGGTCATCGATCCTACACACTTAAACATACATGCAATTAAATCCTTTAAAATACTTTCCTCTCTCTTTTTTTACAATAACTATAATCAATTCTTATAAACTGTTTAGAAATTCTGCACATGTATAAGTGTCTACATGTATTCCTAGCCTTTCTGTATTAGAGGGAAAAACAAACCCAAACAAGTCAACAATACAAATTTCTAGAGAAACACAAAATGAGAAGGACATATAAAACCATAATACTAGGTGATCTACGGTTGTCACTATGATGTTTCCTGTTATTTTCAATAAAATTATATTGTCAGGTATAATATAATTAAACTTAGTGTTACATAACACTATTAATAAAAACTGAATATTGGAGACATTATAGGACTTCAAAGGCAGTGAACAATCAAACCAGAATGGGTATCCTATTGAATCCTGCCATCCCCAGAGTAGTTGCCCCTACTCCCAGACTTGACACCTCAAGCATAACCAGATTCGAATAAAATCAGTCAAGACAAAACAGCGATATAGCCAATCTTCTCTGCCTCATCTCTGCTATGCTATTTTTCTGTCATTGTTTACTTTTCTCCTTCAGTCCACTGTCTGCCCAATTCAATGAGGCCTTTCTGCCATTGTTCCCGGAATCCTGGTGGTTTTCTTCTCTCGCTCTATAATGTCCTTCAGTATTCTTTGCAGTGTTGAGTTGGTGGTCATGAACTCCCCCACTTCCTCTTGGTCATGGAAATATCTTGTCTCTCCAAAGATATTTTGGGAGACAGTTTTGCAGGGTACATCAATCTGTGTTGGAGGTTATTTTCTTTCAGGGCTTGGAATATTTCACTCTAAGCTCTTCTTGATTTGATAGTTTGCATTGAGATATCCACTGTGATTTTGATGAGTTTTTCTTTATAGGTAATCTGTTTCTTTTCTCTGACTGCTTCTAATATTCTGTTCTTGTGATGGATTTCTGGGATCCTGACAATTATATGTCTGGGTGTAGATCTGTTTTGGTTGTAGCTGGCTGGAGTTCTGTATGCCTCATATATCAGAGCATCACTTCCTATGATTGGGAAGTTTTCCTTAATTATTTCTGTGAATAGACTTTTTATTTCATTTGTTTTTGTCTCTGCTTCTTCATTCACATTTTTTATTCTTAAGTTATAAATCCTCTTGTTGTCTTCTAGCCTTTGTATTGTTACTTCCTGGTTCCTTGTTTTTTAAAGAGATTCTTTCTTTCTTGATCACACATTGCAAACCTATCTTCAAGTTTTAAAAGTCTATCTTTAGCTTCTTTTAAGAAGTTTTGCCACCTTTCAATGGAGTTTTTAATATCCTGATATTCTCTTTGGATCTGTTTCACATATTCTAGATTTTATTTATATTCTTCATCAAAGGCTTCTCTCCTTTCTCTGGGTTCCTCCATTCTTCCCTTTGTGACTTCTTGAAGAGCACCCAGTGTTTCTTTTATTAATCTTCTTATATCTTGCTTCACCTGAGTTAGAATCTTAGATTTAAATTCATTGATGAGGTCACGGAAGTATTTCTTTATTTCCAATGAGGCCATGTCTGATACTGCAGGTCCACTGCCCTCAGTCTCCTCTGTACTCACCCCTCCTGGGCTTATTTGCCCTGGGTCAGCAGTTGAAGGCCTTTTGCTGTTTCTCTGTCTTATTATGCTTCTGGTTTCCCTCAGACAGGTGAACGGTGGAGGTATCCAGACTGCCTTAAGTCCCTCTGCAGATTACTGGTTCCATTTATCACATTTGTGTACTCTATTTACATATATTTCATGGAGCAACAGATTGATAGATGGATAATATGTCTATATATTATAGATTTTATATCTTCTGAATTATTTGAGAGCAAGTTACAAACATAGGTTTCCATCATATCTAAAAATTCCATTGTAAATTTCCCAAAACAAGAACATTATCTTATATAACTAGCAAATCACATACACTCATTCACATTTATTCTACATCTTTCCCTTACATGATGATTATTCAATGGAGAGGGAAAGCAATATTCAAAGAAGTCACATTGTTTGACCCTGAATACATGTAAATAAAAGATGGATGGAGCAGTTTCCTTCTGAAAGTCTTCTTGCTACTAACGTCTTCCAAACTCAAGCATTTCTCTACTGATGCTGGAAATTCTACTACTAGTAGAGTTCTTTTAATTTATTCTATTAAGAAGTAAATAAATAGAATAGTAACATGCAAATATCACTGCTTTAAGAGTAAGAGAGATCGAATTCCAATCCCAACTCTGTTGTTGAAAATTAGGAATTCCCCTAATGGATCAAAGTGACAGATTTAAACACTAAAAGAGTTGTAACTTCTTGTAAGCTTTAACTACAGTGAACTTTTTCAGCTGCTACACTAAGTCTCCTTATATTGTCATTTGACATACAACATGTGATATTGCAAATGCTTCTTAAAATACAGATAGTTTTGAAAGGGATTGCTATAATGTAAATATAGTCTAAATATCCAAAGTTGTATAAATGAATTTGTTAATAATTTCTAAAAGACATGATAGCAAAGCAGCATAAGAAAATTGATTTCAAGAAGGGTGATATGAAAAGAAAAATGGGTCAAGAAAGGGAATCAATAAATTTCAGAACCTGTTTCCTGAAACAGAATTGTTTCAGAAGTGCTTCCTGTTTGGCCTGTTTGTGCAGAGTAGGTCCTTTATGTAGCCCTAGGGCATTGACTTTTGCAAGACCATTAATTCTTGTGCTATGCTGGATTATTCAATTCTAATGTCCAGTATAAGTCCAGTATAGAAGTAACTCACGTGCAGTAGTTTTCCACAAGTATGTAAAAGAGTGAATAAGAGTTAATAAAAATAGATAATAAACATTGATGACATTTTAATCAACACAAAATTGTGTACATATGCAAATTTATCACATTCTGCCCCATATGTATATGTATAATCACTAAATGATGAAACATTTGTTCAACATTTAAACAGATAGAAATGTTACAGACTCTGATTTCATCGTTACACACTATATGCATCAAATTATCACATTGCATACCATAAATATGTATGATTAAAATAAAATATATTTTAAAAGAAGTAGTAGGAAAGACTTTTACTGCCAAGGTTAATTGCTATTCTCAGAATCACTGGAAAAATATGGACAAGGTAAAGAAGTGAGAACAGTTGTCCTATTCAAATTTGTAGATTTTTCTGTGTTGATAATTTAATATAGGACTTGTAATAAAAAAATAACAAAAATGTTTTTCAATAGAAACTATTAGAAGGAAAACTAATTAGAATACTTTGTTCTAGAATTGTAAATTTTTATATAAGAGGTTTTGAGAAAAGAATATCAGCTGACATTCCCCTTCTTGACTCCAATCTTTTAAGAATACAGAGAAAATGAAAATTATTAATAAAAGCAGCAATAAAACCTTATCTGAAGATAAAATTTTCAGAAGTTCAAATTAGAGGAAAAGAAAGAATTCTTGATTCTCTTACTACATTTTTTGTAACTACTGTATGTGACAAGGAAATTATTTATTTTTCTTTCAATTATAATTGCTTCTTATTTCTTTTTACTTTCACTTCACAAATTGTTTCTTGATATAATTGCTTGGCTTTTCTTTCTTGATCCAGAATTTCTTTGTGGAACAAGTTTTTCTTATCAAATACAGCTTTCAAAGTTTCACACAGTGAAGGATGCTTTGTAACTTTGAGATATTCCTCTGCCTCTTTCCTAAAATATTCTCAGGGTCTGGCCAAGGATCCAAAGGGGAGCACTGTGGATGCCAGTCACACAAATACTGCAGTCAGCAGAAGCGAGATAATCAGCAAATAGTCACCCGGCTCATACATCTCCAGTGAAGTTATATGGTCCTCATGAGGTTGGAAGGCTCTTATCACAGTTGGAGTCTGTGTGAATTTTTTCCTACTTGATTCAGTACAGGATTTCAATTGCTGCAATGTTTTTCCTGCTTTAAGGAAGCAAAGCCTCACAACAGCATTGTCACCCTCGGTGTGGATCTCAGAGGCCTGGGCTGCCATGCCAGCCTGATCCCCTGTGACACAGGCCGAGCCTTTTTCTCCAGCACTGAGGCTTCTGAGGTTCCCTATCTGATTCTGATTTAAGCAGCCTCTGGTGATAAGGTGAAGGACACAGCGAGCATTTTCTGTGCTGCTGTTCCACAGAACAATGTTGCCACCATAACCCCCGTGGCCACAGGCCTCCCCGCAGAAGCCAGTTCGCGAGCAGTGGGACGCCGCGCGGTCCCCGCCGCACGTCCTGCGCCTGGCCCGGACCTCGGCGCAGCGCCCCCGCGCGGTCGGTGCGCAGCGTGTGCTGCGGGACAGGCGCCACGCGCCGTGGCTGATCGGGTGTCCGCCCTACATGTCTTGAATATACAATTCTTTCCTTATATTCACAAAGTTTTCAGGTATAATTTCGGTGAATACGTTTGTTATACTTTCTGATTATTTTCTAATTTTGTCTTTCTTCCCCATAATTTTGAGCGATTTTCTTGTTTCCTGCATTGTCAAGCAGTATTTACATCTGGCTTGTGTGATGTCTTGCAGTTTTTAGGCTACAAATGAGTTTTTAATAGACTATGTGCACTTTATTTTCTACTGCTGATACTATGTCCTTATGTTGGTAAAATCTGCTACTCATGATTTCCGTTGTATTTTTCACGTTCTATTTCTGCTTGCTTTTTTCTCACACTGATTACTAAGGTGATACATGTTTTTCTGACTCAATTTGTTTATAGCTTAAACTTATTAAATATTTTAATAGTAGTATCCTTTGTTTTATAAAATGGTCTCTGAGGCCTTTACACATCATATGAACTTGCTTTTATGTTTTTTATTTTATCTCTTCAAATATTTTAGCCATTTTATTACTTAATTCTACTTCAGTGTCCATATGATTAGTTTTTGATATATTAGGGTTCTTGAAAGTCATTGTTACCTTTCTCTCAACTGCTTCTATTGGTTTTGTATTGTGAGTTGATGATCAGAATAGAAAAAAGCTGTCACTACTATGGAGATGTCTTAAATTGTATTCTTCCTTCTTTTGATTTGTCTTTGTGTTTGTATTTTGGCATTTATACCCTCTTAACCTACTCAATGTAACACAGAGAGAGAGTTCCAATCACAACATTTTAAAAAAAGAACAATTATATCATCATTTACAATCATCTCATATATAAATGTTGTAAACTACAACTTATTTTGACACTGTCATAATTTTCACATGTTAATAACCCAGGAAAAACGGGCTTAGAAGTAGAGAATGAGAAAAGGAATGAGAACAGAAGGAAAATGAAAATATACTTCGGGAAGAATTAACAAAGAAAACAAAGTAACAGCAAATTATAAGACAAAAGATGCAATAGTGGTTAGGTGATGATATTTTTATATCTGGAATGAAGGGGCAAAAGAAAATGGAAGCAATTATCTCTGAGGAGTGAAGGTACAAAGAATGTAGGGAGATATAGTTGGAGATTGGAGGAAGCGGTAGCAACTACTTAATAAATTAATAGAAACCTTGTGTTTGGATCCTCCTTAACAATTTTCGGTGAAGGTTATTTTCACAAAACCACTAAAATTCTCTAACACACTATTTAATCTGATTCATAGTTTCACCTAAAGAAAATTTAAAGAAAGAATGAAACAGAAAAATACAATATTTTTTTAAAACATAAGAAAATGAATTAGTAAAGTATTAAACAAAGCAAAGCAAATCACAGAGATACAGCAGTAATGAGTCCTCTCCACACTGGGAGGGGTCTTTGAGATTTCAGCCCCACTCTAATGGGCATGACTACCTTAGCAGTGTGTTGTCCATTTCTCATTATTAGAAACTGTTAATTTGTTTAGAGTAAATGGGGACTCTACAAACAATGGGTGCTGTACATGGGGATACAGTAATTCCAGAGTTATAAACAAGTTATTTTCAGGGAGAACATTCATAAGTCAAATTCCTTTGTAAATCTGACAAAATGAGTCTTTTGCACCTTTGACACAAATATACAATGTAAAATTAAAACATAACTCACCACAAAATAATAACATCAAAAAAATCAAACTTCCACGTTACTACTGGTTTTCCCTTTCTTTCTGGGGATTTGGCTCTCAGAATGAGCACTGTAGCCCTGACCCTGGTTCACTGTACAGTAAACACGCAGCAGCCGAACTGTGACAAAGCCCAGCAGACATGTGGGCTAATTCTGTGATCTGTTCACTCTTATGAATGTTCCTAATGCAAAGTACATTGGTACCGTGAATGCGGATAGCTCACACAGCGTTCCTAAGTCAGGGACTTCGCGCAGTGCTGCTCTCTTCCTACCTGCTTTACTCTGTGGAAATCTCCCCAGATGTTTGCTCTTACTCCCTGCATTCTGCTGAGGTTGGGCAGGACATGCAACTTCTCTCTGCCTCTTTGCCTCCTTTACATTCTCGGACCACACACTGCATACACTCTGTTTTCAGCTTGGGAGTTCAGTGGTGCTGGGAGCCAGGTGGGGAAGGGCTGGTTCTTCTGCATGGAACTCAGCAGAGCATGGGGTACAATGCAAGACGACACAGATATTCCTGCATGCCTTCTGTTTGGGGAGACACTATCTAGTTAGAGAAAATCAGGGAGGTATTGAGAAGCAAACAAGCTACATTACCAAAAGTGCAAGGTGGAAAAATGTAACAGGAGATTTAATGCAGATTGGGTTCAACAAGAGGCTTTCAGTTAAGCTATAAAACTTAAGGTGAAGGCCAGGGATTTCGCTCAGTGGCATAAATGCCTGCCTTACAAGCACGCGGTCCTGAGTTCGATCCCGATACCAAAAAACAAAAACAAAACAAAAACTTAAATCTGAATAAGGAATAGTTCTTTGGTACATAATTAAAAAATGTGTTCTGTAGAATGAAAGTACTTTATACAAAAGCCATCAGACTAGGTTTTTTTTTTTTTTATTGAATGCTTCACGAATTTGTGTGTCACTCTTGCAGAGGGGCCATGCTAATCTTCTCAGTATCGTTCCAATTTTAGTGCATGTGCTGCCGAAGCGAGCACTAGTTTTTTTTTTTCTTTTTAATATAGTGAGCATAAAACATTTTTGAGACTGCAAACTTGCTAAATCATTTAAAGATGCAAATATTTATTTTACACAAAAAGAACATTTAATTTAAAATACATTTTGGATTTCTCATAAAATTTTAATGTTCTGTATTTTATCATTAAATGAACAGTTTCTCTAAGGTTAGGAAAAGCAAATTGAGCATCACAGTTCTGGGTCTATGCTTTTAATTTTTAATTTTTGTCTTAAATTAAGCTTGTTAAAATTGTAATTAGGAAAAATAAACTGTATTTAAATAAATACGTGTGATAAAATGGAAAACAATTATTCAGAAAAGCTTTGAAAATAACAATTGCTATTCAAATTTTATTAATAAAATAACAATAAATCTATAAAATTGGTGTTCATTCTGAGAAACACATCATTTTTTCCAGATAAAAATGATCTAAAGCCATTAACAAAAAGTTATAAAAATAAGACATGAAATCCACAGAATTCACATTTCTCTTCTACTAGAAGCACAAATTAATTGTTCATCTTCAGTATGCAGAATGGAAATAATTAACGATTCTCATTCTTTTTTTGTAGAAAAAGAAGAAACTGACAGCTTGAAGGAAAATAAGGCATTGTATCTTCAAGTAATAACTGCCGATATAGAAAGTCAGATGAATTTCTTGGAAAAGCAACCCCTCTTTGATGTAATGTCTGTCAGAAATGTCATTACTATGAAATGCTTTGCTTATCCAGGCAAGTAAAGTTGCTAAAAAAGAAAACAATCTATTTTATGTTCTTTCATTGAGAGGATTAAAGATTAGCTAAAAAGCAATAAAAGTTCCATCTTTCTCATACAGTTTGATAAAATGTACAAAAAAGATAAAATACAACACTACATAACGTCAGACACATTTTCTTATCTTGCTCTATTTCAAATTTGGTGATGTTAACTAAGATGAATCATTTGTTCTCATATTTAGCTGGATGTTATCAAGACATTTACAGGATCCACTTGACTTTCTGTTTCTGAGCTCGCCTTGAAGTTATATGCAGTTTTTAAAATAAAAATCCTTATCATCATTGTTGTCCTTGTGTGGCAAAGACAAAAAGATCCCTTTGTTAAAAGAATACTGGCTCAGTTGCAAGGTAATTGTTGCTACCATTCCTACATATAGCCTTTAATTTTCTTCTTGGTGGTTGGTTTTGATGTCTACTATCTATTTAGCTAAATTCTATGTTCCCCTCTCACATTCCCCACTTGCTTCTTTCTGCTGATACTGTGACCAGAATTCCCATGAGTGCTGAGTTCTTTTACTTATCATCTGCTTCTAATTATAAATTTTATTCTATTAAACTCAGATTTTTGGGTTGATATGTCAGTGACATACACATTGAAGTTCTCTTAATAGAAACTTAATGGATGATCCAGAATCCAAACCAAACCTGTTACATTCTACCGTCCATTAATTTCTGGCTGTACTTGTGCAGATAGCACTTTCTGGCATACATACAAGGGTACAATGCTTTCTGGCAATTTATAGTCAGCTCTCAGCTTCCTACCAAGGACTAGTAGGAATAATGCTACTGAAGGAAAGCCAAGTTCATTTAAAAAGCTGAAGTAAAGAACAGTTCACTGAAAACAATCTCGGTTGTGTCATAGGAAGACCTCAATGGATGTACTTAACAGTTTTGATGTCTGATTTAAGGGGCTTTCATGAAAGGGACATATTTAGGATATTACAGAATCTTTATTCCACAGACTTAATGATGTTTTCTATTCATATTCATAGAAAGAAGAGGTTCTCGGATTTACCCTTGGTAAATAGTATATTTATTCTTAAACATTTATTTTTCCCTGAGGAAATTTATTTGTAAAGTTTTTCAGGGCTAAATAAACAAAATGACTCAATAGTTTACAACTTTACCATTCTGGGAATAATTTTCGAATGATCAGTGGATACTTACAAAAGTAACTTAAAATCTTAGTCCTACTAGTTAAACCGTGTCAAAGGAAATAGTCGATTTGAAACACACTTTATGGAAAACTTCCTACTCTGCTGGAACCTGCAGCAAAGTTTTTCATTTTGAATATAACTATAAATACATGAGTGTACCAATGAAGTGTGCATTGAATGTTTTCTTGTGGAAGTCCTGTGAGTAGGCATAGATTAAAATTTTACATACACTCCAGTGTTATTTACTAGTGAAGCTATAGGTAAGCTTTGGGAAGTAATAACCCCTACTATAGATGAGGACAACACACACACACACACACACACACACACACACACACGCACACATAAACCCTGAAAACATTTCAAGTTAGAATTAGAGAATAGATATCTGCCAGTAGGTTTGAGAGAGGTTTGTCACTTCTGATGTGTCCCTCAAATCTTTACCAATAACTAGAAAGCTCACCTTATACAAGCTTTACCCTTTCGCCTCCTTAAATCAATTTCTGTCAAGAATCATCTCAAGCACACCCTGCCTTATCTGAATGTCTTAATCTTTTCTTTCTTAAGGACCCTAACCTCAGATAGTATTTATTTTAAAGCTCTATTTCATCATCTTGAAAAGCAGAATCTGCCTAATTACTAAATAAGTGTTGTGTTATAAAGATTATTTATGGAGATAATTTTTCTGTGGTTTTTCTTTGTGCTTGGTGTGTTTTGATAATCTGCCTAGAATCTCTGACACCATTTAATTGATAATGGAAAACTGTAATTGGCATAGAAGACACATTTTCTGCTGCTGTTTTTTTTTTAAACTGATTGAAATTCTAGTTCAGTTCAAGAAATGTATTTCAACTTAAAGAGGAAGAAACTATGCTATCATAAAGTAAAACAAACAAATCTTTCAGTGGAGTGAACAATTGGCAAAATATGGTATTCAGAAATTTATTAATTAGCATGAAATTGAATGCCATATTACTTTTCCTAATAATGACACTGAAAGTTCCCTGGTAATAAAGCATCTGATAAGTAGTTTTTTAAACATATTATAAGATAAATAGTCAAAATTTAAAACCTTTATACAGTAATTTTATCAGAATATATTGAAATTTTTAAAATGAAAATAAAGAATTTTAAAAAGAATAACAGCGAGCCAGAAACTCTCTAATCCAAAATATAATGGTGGACTTCCTGAGGAGAAAAAAAGAATTGTGCATCTAAAAACCACAGTGAGGACAAGGATACCTATGTTACCTTTATGCATAAGGTTATTGGGGTTTGGATCGTCACTGAGAAGATACGCTGAGCAAGCTGTGTCCTCAGAGAAGACACATATTATGTTACACAAATATATAGAAAATGTCAGAGAAGAGAATTTGTTTGTGGTGAACCATAATTTTCAAAGTAATCATTTGAATAATTCTAGGAGTTGGAATCAGACGGTGTTACAGGAGAGCAGTGAAAGTACACTGAACCACATGAAGATTTTAATGGAGATGAGGAAAGAAAACATGAGGTTTTAGAGTTTATTTTGGTCACCTGCATAATAATATTAACCTTGATGATCAAAAGCCAGATTATGGAAGAAAGACACAGTTTGCAAAAATCAAATAATTGATGGATACTAAGAAGGGTATGAAATAAAGAAAATGATTATAAAGATCTTTTTTCCTCAGAATCTACAGTACACAATCTTGATTTGGGGACAAATGCTAAATAGTATGTGTACACTGCAGTTAATTATATTCATAATTTATTGCTAAATTAAAACTAATTTTATTAAAATATTAACCTATAATAAGTATTTTTCTGCTTCATTTTATGTTACAGTACTATAAAATGCTGACATTAAATTTGGTTGAAAACTTATTTTTTCAAAAAAGGAACAGAGTTAAATATGCAATTTGTCCATAGCATAGTAGCTATGGACAAACTGCAAATTGCATATGGACAAGACTTAGGACAGGCAAATATGCATTGATTTCTAGCACAGTTTTTTTTTCTGATAGTCAACATTTTTTGAGTGGAGAGATATCTGTAGATTTTCTTTTTATATCATGCATACTTTTCAATAAAATCTATTTTATTGATCCAATGGATAAACTTTTTCATCAAGATTTTATTCAGAATAAGCTAGAATACATTGAAAGTTTGTCTATTCCTCGCATAGCAGGTGTTAGTTACCATTTAGTTACTGCTTTGCCTTTCCTTCTGTTAAAAATAAAGTCACACATAATATCAGCCCTTTAGATATCACCTCATGCATGTCCAGTAATGCGAGCTCTGCGTCTCTACGGCTGTCTCTGAATTGGGATGCTGTAGAATAGTGCTAAGTTCATCTTAGAGTTTGAGATGTTGTCTGATTTCTTTCAGAGATCTATAGGCTAAATAATGAAAGTGATAAACAAGGACTATTCCACAATTCTTCAATTCCAATGGCAATGGCGGAAAAGGAAGAATAACTACAATAAATATTTCCTCTTGGCAAATAAGAAATTAAGAACAATGTAAGAAATATTGGTCCTGGTTCTTGGTACTTGTGAATGCTGATATCTCTTAGTGTAATATTTATTTTCAAAAACAATCATTTCCTCATGGAAATAGAATTCTTAGGGTACTTCCCTAATTCTAGGCATCTTTTGTCTATAAGTTCTTTTAGCTCTAACATTAAAACCTGGGAGGTTATTACCTTCATGTTGTTTCTCAGTCCATCTAGTCTCTACATACACTGGAAGCCAATCTGTCATTTTTAACTTTAAATCCAGACTAGCATTGCTTTTATCGTGTGTGTGTGTGTGTGTGTGTGTGTGTGTGTGTGTGACTGAGGATTTCATTCAGGGATTTTGAACTCAGTTATATCCCCAGTCCATTACTTTATTTGTTGTTTTGTCTCACTAAATTGTTAAATTGCCCAAGCTAGACTTGAATTTCTGATTTTTCTGCTTTAGTCTCCAAGAGTACTAGGATTAACATACAGTATATCTTTTTCAAAAATTGAATGAATTCATCACAGAGTTCCACATTGTTTCTTAGCATTACTGCTGCAATCATAGTGCCTCTGAGGTATAATTATCATATTTCCTATATTTCTTCCTTTCTTGAGGCCTACATGCCATTCTCTCTTAAGGTAACAAATACTGTGACTGCAAAATATGCTTGTGAGAAACATGTCCCTATAATTCTTGAGGAGGCATTTTTCACTCGTAGTGTTTTACCCGCCTACCCTACTCATTGGAAGCTTTCATTCTTCTACTTTACTCATAGGCTTTCCCAGTGAGTGTATGACCTCTTCCAACAGTCAAGTTTATGTTGTAATTTTTACATATATCTTCATTATATTAAATTGAAAATCAGCTATCTACCAGTGTTTTGTTCTCTTTAATTTCCTTCTATTTTACCATCAAATTGCCAGTTATTTTTTGAGGTGATTTCTGTCACATAATAATTTGCCAAAAAATCAATCAGTAACTAATGCACAGAACTGGATTCTTTTATCTGAATAGAAAAAAGGTAATAATGATTCTACCAAAACTTTTCAGCTCCTAAACATGTATAACGCCCTTTTAAACCCCAAGTAATAGCACCTTTGCTGTCACCTGCCTAAGTATTAGCTGATTTTTTTTTATAGCAACGTATACCAGGTTTTGATTTCTTTCCCAGTAAGGATAGTTTTATTTTTATTTCAAGTAAAAATAGCCTTATGTTATGATAGGGTTAAAAAGAAACTTTGTTTTCCATGCATAGAATTTCATCATGTATGAACTAGAAATTCTGATTCTTTGTTTTCTTCATTAGAGATGGAAAATTTTTTTAAAAAGTTAGAGGAAAACTTACCAATTACCCATTTTAAAAAGCTACTACTTAGGAGCAACATGGAACTTCCACTAGTATTTCCTTGAATAAATAAATCATGTGGTCATGCTTAACTTGAAGATTCAAGTCGGTAAAATCCCATCATTATCAAGCTAGAGAAAAGTTGGAAATATTTGTAATAAACGTTTAAGATTTAAGAGTAATTTTTCATTAGAATTTTTGAAGATTAAGAGAGAATGACGGTGAGCATCTTTAACTTGTTATATCAAAATTTAGCAGAATATCTGTCTGATAAACTTTAAATCACCTTAGGCAAATAGGATGACCTGATTAGTATTTCAAATAAAGAGGAAAAACTAATGACTGTGAAAATCAGTAGGGACAGAGAAGACAAATTGAACTGTAGCTCCCTTTCCTAATTTATACCCACATCTGACCTCCTCAGTAACCCATTATGAATTACAATTTTCTGAAACATTTATAAAGCTACATATGTCTTCAGATTAGAAATCCTTGAGGCAATGCAACTTAAAAACATTAACCACATGTGCAGCTCCAACTCTCTAAATGATTTTACATGTTGCTTCGATATTCTTTGCCTCTTGTCTTTCACCAATAACGGTCATAAGAGATATTGCTATTGACAAAATCATACCTTTAGACCTTAGATGGACCATAGGACACATCACTTCACTTGTCACTTAAATTAAAAATATTGAAGGCTAACTGGTAATATTCCTTAACTTTCTCTCAAATTGCAAACAGTATAAATCCTGCACAAGAAACACTATAGAATCTATCAGAAATATTCCAACAAGTCTTGGAAAAATCCTATAGCAATACTGAAAAATAAAATTTTTGAAGTACTACAAATCATTTTTCTTTTCAGAGATTTGATATATCTACAACTTTAACTCAAAGCTTAGACAAATTTAGCATATATTTTCTAAAATGTGAATTCTTCTCTTTACTTAAGCTATTTCTTTGACCAGAAAAACAAAAGGGAATTTGTTAGTTGCAAATTTAGTGTTAGAATGTATTAGACTCCTTTTAATACTTCTTAAAATTGCTACTGTCATTGTAAATATGGACTGAATCTTTGTAAAGTGTCATGGTTTGTACATTGTGGAGGAAGAAATAAATACTTGCTATGGATGTCTAAGTCTGTGACCCAGGGTTGGTCAACACTGTAACTTTTCAAAGACGATAGAAAAGTTAACTGTTGAAAGATATGCTTGAGAATTCCAATTTCTACTCTGAATCTTAGGCTGAGTTATTTTATCTTTACACATTTTATAATTAGTTTCTAAAGACATATTTGATTGAATATTACCCACAAAATGGTAAATTCATCTCATGCTTTAACCCATTTTGGGAGGTAGTCTGTTCACACTGAACCAAATTATAAATATCATCTTCAGCAGCTTTAGGAAAATGCAAAGCTATCCCTAAGAATAGAATGTAGCTTGTTCTGAAGATTTCCTCAGTTCTTATATTTTAGTATGTGAATTCTACTTCCATTCATTAGCACAGTGTCCTCTAAGATGTCCTTGCTTAGTCCAAAATCAACATTCTGAAAAGAGAAATAGGATGATGTACTTGGTTTAGGTTGGACACTGACTGAGTAATGACATTTAAGCACTCTGTGAGTTAGAAGTATGGAGGTACAGGCAGCAATTTGGGCTGAAGAATAAAGGGGATGGAAAATTATGCCTCAGTGGACTATTTTTTCATGTCCATAACTGGAAAGAAATGTAAAGGATTCACAAGAGGAATAAATATGACTATAACTCAGCTTGGCTGACTTATTTACTAACAAACTAAGAATCCTGAAAAGAATTCCTGAAAAGGGCTGGGAATTGGTTCATATTTTCCATTACATATTTTCAGGAGGAATCTGTTTCTGGTTAACTGATTTACACTTCACAAAGTCATGATCCATTGCTTGTTAGATATTGCTTCATTGCCTTCAACTTCATCCTTTTAGCTTCTCTTGAGTAAATCATTTCATATTTACAAGAAGCTTGGCCTCTCAGCCAATGGGATCTTTACCCTCCTTTTATTTTTCAACCTGTGTTCATTTACCAAAAAACAGGCCATGAAGTCTGTTTTCCATGTCAACTACTGTGTCATATCACTTCAGGGGGCAGTGTTCAATTTAAAACAATAAGAAAGGTGTCAGCTTTTGTGTTTCGCAAGCATGTGGCTCTGAGGTATAGGACAGAGGAAGAGCAGTCTTCCTACTACCCTCAGTAAGGGAGCGCTTTCACTCTTCTACATTGAGGTATATTCAGCGCCTTGAAGAGCAGGCACTTTCATCTAGCTGCTCATGCTAGACGTTTAGGGCTACAGTTTGAATTGAATGAGGTATTTACCTGAAAGCAAGAAATTGATCAGAAGTTAGCATCACTGCTCTTAGCCCTGTTCGTCTCAGGACATCTGTCAGAAGACATTCATCACACCCTTCCATTCATCTTCTAATGAGTTTAATACTATGCCCTGCTTCCTCACTCAGTCTTTCATGGTGACCTCCATGCAGTCCATCGGTAACATAAAAAGTGTTCTTCAACCTCAAGACCTTTGCTTAAGGTTTCCTTCACCTTTTCACCTCTGGGAATAACTGGAGTGCCTTCACTTTATGAAGCAATTTCCTTTGAAGTTTTCTCGAGTTGAAAACATTTTATCTACTTTATTCATCATTACTAAGCTTCAAGTGATAATATACAGAATTTTCCACATTCCACTTTGAAATGTTGCCAGTAATTTCACCTTCCCCTCCAAAATGTCAGCTCCTTTGACTCTCATGTCTTTCAGCCAATGAAAACAAAAAGAATAAACTCCCATAAATTCATCGTTTATCAGCCTCTGCAACATACTTCTCCATCACTGATTAATATTTTCCCTTCTACTGCATTTTTTCCTCTCTACATCTACTTCTATCAGCACCTTGGTGAATTCTGTATACATTAGAGTGATCCATAGACACATAATAAAATTCAGTGTAAAGCAGATACTAAGTTATAACTAATTTTCATACAGTCATAAAAATGGATAATTTGATGATTCATTGTGAATAACGTTAAGTAGCACTTTTCTGAGAATATAGCAATGATAATGAAAACAAGTACTAGCATCATTTTATATCATTTTCATGTGTCACACAAATAGAAGCAAATTATTTTGTACTTTTTGTTAAATAATACCTTAGAATTATTTTACAAAAACATTACTGGGTTTGAAAATTCTCTAGAAATGTCTTTGTGACACCATGATTCGTTGAACTAGACTGAAAACTTTTCAAGAACATTGTTTCCTATAATATCATCTATACTGCAAATATGACCTTATTTATGCTTAAGCTATAGTTATATTGCACACATATGGTCTCCCAAGGGGAACATCTTAGAGTTTTAATTTCATAAAATTCTAATCTCAAACCCATGTTAGACTGGCAAATACAGAGGTTCTTTAAAAGTCATTCCAACCTTGTCCAAACAGTTATTAGACCTTCAAAAGGCATTTGAGAAATCAGAGTCTTCCTCCTTCTCCTTCTTCTTCTTTTTCTTCTTTTCTTCTTTTGGAAACAGTATAACTTTGGGCATTTACTTTTAATTTCAACTGCTCCGTTAATTTCAACTGCTCATAGGCATAAACTTAAAATATTATGCAGTTTTTCTGAAACAGAGTTTCATTTTGTAGTTTGGGATGGTCTTGAGTTGATAGCAATCCTCTCTTGCCTCAGCCTCTTGAGTGCTAGGATTATAGTTATCTGCAATTCCTGGCTTACTTTTTACATTAAAAAAAAGATAGTTCTTGATTATGAACTTCTATATTCAGGGTGATGGGAAGAACAAGAGACAGTCATCTTTTAAATGGTTGAGAGCCAAAGTGGTTAAGCAAACTCTGCTGCCAACAGACATTTTTAAAAATATTAACTTCATTTCCCTTTTGGACTCTGTGATGCAGTTACTGGGGGATTCAGCAGTTTCTAGATGCTGCCTCTGAATTTTGGATGGGCTACTCAGAGCCTAACTTGCTTTCTGGTAAGCAATCATTTTGAAATGTGCTGAAAAAATTCTGGCTGCTGCAATATACAATCTAATGTTTTCTAAACAATGGTTTGAATACTACATGCATAAAACACAGAACAAATATAACTAAAACACTAGCTTTTCTACTTATGTTCCTAAAATGATATATTTCATACTGAAAAATAGTTGTGGAAGAATAAAGCATCTTACCTCTATATTCCCAAACTACCCAATATATTTTACTTCTAATTCCCTCAGTCTGAGGAATTAAAAACAGAGCAAAAATAGCTATTTTATGCTATAACTCATTTATGCTTATATAACTTATAAATGTTTGCCTGAATACACTTACTAAACTGTTAGTATGAAATTTAATAAAATGTTAATATGAGTGTAAAATGGAAATTCCAGCACTCAGGAGGAAGCAGGAGGATTGCTATGAGTTCATAGCAGCCGAGACCACGAAGCGATTTCAAGGTCAGCCTGAACTATATAGTGACATATTCTGTGAAAAACACACAAAAAATGTTTGAGACATTCATTTTCTTTACTCTTTTCCTTCTCCTCCTTCCTTCTCCTTCTCCTCCTTCTTTTTTTTATTTTGGAAACAGTATAACTTTGGGCATTTATTTTTAATTTCAACTGCTCATTTAATTTTAACTGCTCATAGGCATATACTTAAAATATTATTTTTTTTAAAAAAAAGAACTCTTTTTTGTTGCTTTAAACTTTTCTTCCTGAAGTAAATGTTTTATACTTGATAGGTCAAAATTTCATTTGCCTTTATCAATTTATCAAATGAGATCATATTATGAACATTCTTACCATACTTTTGAGAAGTTTTCATGTCAATACATAGCAACTTTCCACCCTTCTGAACTGTATAACAATATATCACTGTATTGATACACTCACTACAAATTATGTAAGAATTCTTGAAGTAATATTTTTATTCCAATGGATGAATTTTTTATTTTAAAGAAAATAAAACAAATCAGAACAGAAAAATACAAGCAACACAGGACTTCAAAACAAGAAATGAATAATCAAAACAGGAAATCAATAATGGCTACCATATGTCTCTTTGTTTTCTTTGAAATAGTTGCCCATACCTTCACACACTTCAAAACTAGATAACAGATTACTTTGTCTTATTTTCTTCAAAGCAGTCATCCATACTATCACACACAATAAAATCAAATAAAACACAAAAGAAGAAATCAAAACAAAAGAATAAAAACACTATTGGACTTCAAAACAGGATAACTGGAAGTCACCAATGGCTACCATGATGTCTTATTTTCTTGAAAATAGTTGTTCATGCAAACAAAACAAAACAGAATAAAACGAATTAAACAAAAGAATGAAAGCATTATAGGACTTCAAAACAAGATAATAGGAAACCAACAATGATTACCATAATACATCCCATTATGTTCAAAATAACCACCCATATCATCAGACAGAGTAAACTCTAACTAAACAAGACAGAAGAGAATCAAACCTAACAAAACTGTGAAAACAATGTAAGAGTTCAAGACAAGACAATAAGAAACTTGCATTGGTTACCATCTTCTCTTCCTAGGTGTTTTATTCTCTATCATTTTCACAATATCTATTGTGCTCCTTCTGTTTTTATGCTAAGATTCACCTGTATGAGTTTAAACCATTTTGCCCATGAACATGATCTCCAATTGCATCCAATTACCTGTAAGAGCCTCGAGATTATCCTACTTTATTCTGGGTATCTTTCCATTGTATGAAAAATACTGTATCTTTCTTTTCCACTCTGCAGTTGATGGGCATGCTACCCCTACTTTTTTCTGCTCTACTGCCATGTGTAACAGTTGTTTGCTCTCCTTTTATTTTCAGTCTATGAATTTCTGTTTGAGTTAAATCTGTTTCTTACAGTATATTGATGGATCGTGCCTCTTGATCCATTCTCCCTGCGTTTCTTTTTATTGCTGCATTGAGGCCATGTTCATTAATGGTTACAACCAGTATACAGTGCTTTGTCTCTGTACAGCAAATATAAGTTCTACATATATAACTTTTTTCACATACAGACCTATGCTTATGTTTAATTTCAACTGTTACTATCTGATTAACTAGACAGATTTCTGTAAATATTTGTTTGTGGACTAACTCAGATGTTTTTATTTAAAAAAAAAAGCCCAGATGAAACAGAATAGAGTCTTAGTTAGCATAGTATAATGTTCTTGTTCCATATCTGTTGAATACGAATCAGCAGTGATTTACTGTTTTGTCTTGCTTTTTTTAAATTTGTTTGCTGGTTTTGTTGCTTAATTTTTTTTGTGTTTGTTTTTCTGGTGAGGTTTTTTTGAGCCTGAACACATGATCCACTTTTTATTCTGAAAGTTTGTATAATAAAACTTGCAAATAATGTATGCATTGATTATTTGTTAAATGTTAGATATCAGGATTTCTGGATTTGTTTTGTGTACTTGTAAGAATGATACAGATATTTATTGGCTTTTCTTTTTTCTTTAAATGAAAAAAGAATAAAACTGATGATACAGAATCTCAAAGCAAAACAAAAAGAAATTAACAATGATTAACATGTTGTGACTTGTTATATTCAAAGTAGTTGCACCGATTACAAGATATAGACATGAAATAGCTTGCTTTTTAAAATGAATTAAAGTTCATCAGAGTTGAAAGAAAAAATTTGTAACGAACACTCACTGATAAAAAGAAAACAAAGAATAGGTTAAGAAAATATGTGTGTTTCAACACTTAATCATTATGTAGGTACAGATTATTAACAGATTGGGTGTACTGACCCAATATAACTCCATAACAGAGCACTAGAGCTTAGAAACACTCAAAATGCAATTTAGTATTTATTGCAAATCAGCTTTTTTAAAAAAAATATTTTCAACTAACTTGACAAAATAAGTGCATCACATTTCTTGTCTCTAAAACTGTAAAATATGTTCAAGAAAATATTAAGTCTAATTGGCTGGAACTCGAGCAGAGTAGATGTAATTTATAAATTGATCTACTTTGTCATGCCAAGGTTTCTTGGAGAGCATCCAGCTTTTGTGCTGATCTTTGTGGTTTCTAGTAATTTTACTTTATTATCCTAAGAGTCCTTGGCCTCTCTTAAAACACATTTTAATATTGCCTTAATTGAGATTCTGACCCATAATTCAAAAAGAGCTTCCAAGATGTATTTTAATTAAACACATAACTTTCTTAATTCTTTTGGTTTGCATTCAGAATTTCTTTTACTCTTAACTGATGTATTTTGTTTCACTTTCTAATTATGTACTGAAATGGGAAGGCTTAGTTTTATCTTTTAAATTCTTAGTAACTTCAAGTATTCTGCTTGAAGATCTGTTAGATATTTTTTATTGTTGCCTTTGCTAAATTGTCTTTATTGTACTGTTAACATATGAAAAAAAATCTCATTGTGTTCAGTAAGACTATACTAAATATTCATTCCAATAATGGTGTTAATTGCCTGTCTGCTACGCTGTTCCAAAGCTATCTTGTTCCCTCTCCATTCTGAAAGCAATACAAATCTGTTCAATGAAATATTTGAAATTATTTTTTTTATTTTTTCTGAGTAAACTTTAGGAATTGTGATTCTATTGTCTGGTGAAATATTTTTCTGGAGTTTTTATTATCCACTCTGCCAGACATACTGAATCATGTAAGAAAAAAGAAGTCTTCTTTTGGAAATCTATATTTTCAAAGTCCAGGAGATAGGGATTAGAGTAAAAGCCAGAAATAATTTGGATGCAGGATAGGTCAAAGCAAATATGTTCTCTACATTTTTCAGACACACAGACAAGCAGAGCTCTGATCCTATATGTAGTGCTTGTCATAGTAAGCACACTGTGAAATAATTAAATCATACTAAAAGGTTAACAGCTAAAAGAGAAAAAAATCTTTTTCTGTCTTAAAGATGTCCTTGTTGGGGCAAAAATAAATTAAGCTCCTTTACTATAGTACTCTCTTTCATAATTCAGGTTCAAAAAGACTTGAATATTGTCTTTTTCATCTGGATTGGAAGACATGCTCTGCATTTGCCCATGAATTTTGTTGTTCTGCTATTGAACAGTAATTTTGTTAGTAAATTTCCAACAAGATCTAACTGTACAAGTAAGCTTTTTGCTGTATCTATATTAAAGCTCAATATATCATAGTTTAATCCACTCTCTCTAAAATATAAATCAGACTTTCATTAATTTTTGAATCTATAGCTATCTGTCTTCATTTTTTAACATTTGGCAGCCATGTTGGTGACCTTCTAATCTCCCTTCTACTGATATTTACAAGTTCTGGATATTTTTATCTTGATTATAAGAGAGTGATTCACAGTTATATCCTATTACTTTTTGCTCCTTTAATTGACTTAAATAATAATTCTTGAACCTTTTCAACAGCAACATTTTATCCTGTTTCTTTCCCTTTATTTAAATAACTGTCTGCCAGTTTAATGATTTATTGCAAAGAGTAGAAATTGTGGAAGTTTCAATGTTTTTATTTTTACTGTTTTCATGACCTTGAGAAATTGAACTCAGAACTCTATGATGAGCCATAGTTTTCTATAAAATTAGTGATAGGAGATGACACATTATAGGGTGAGTTTTGAATAAGAAAAAACATAAAAAAGATAATAAATTTTGTTTTTGAACATTTTTATATCTCTTTCTACTTCATATTTTCTTTCAACATTAACTCGGACTTCTCATAAATTGTGTCTATGAGATAACTTTCAGTGTTCTAAATTTTTATTTCCTTGTATTAATCATATTTATTATGTTTTGGGAAAATCTGCTTCTGTATAGTTTTATCTCAGTTAATATTTTCTGTGTCTTTGAACAGTTTTTATTTCTCCATCTTTATTTTCAATATTTATCTGGTGCAATATAGGTTCCTTTTAAGCAAGAATCTTAGAATAATCTTCCTTTCTTTGTTAGTACATAAGCATTTACCAATTTGGAAATGCATATTATGACTCACGGAAAAAGTATTTTTGTTAGATTGCTTTTTTTATTAGGTTTCTTTGAACATTTTAACTTTGGGAATTAGGCCAAGAGACTGTCACTGTAATTGTCATCATCATAGAATTTAAAAATTCAAGTATGAGTGCAGATACATTGCTTTGTTTTGTTAAATGAGTACAATAGTATTTTTGGAAGCCTTAGAAACAATAAACGTGTGTGACTTTAAGTTATTTTTCTACTTTAAGTTAGTGCTAAGAACACAGAAACTTTTCTAATTTGAAATGTGATAAGATTGTGTTAATATTGATTGCCTAGAAGTTAAGTCACTCATTTGCTCCATGTTAGGAGAAAGGCTATTACTTTATACTGAATAACTTTTCCATGTTTATGTCGTTTACATAAATTCTTACTACCATGTACACTTAGTTTCCAAAATTAGTCAGAAAACTGCTATGGAAAAGAAAATACCAGTCTATCTTCCTTAATGCTCTTGTACAATATTTAGGTCAAGATGAAAACAATTTAATAGAAATGGAATAATAGCTATCTTTTTATTGTCATTTTAAAGTTTGTTATCATAAGAAAGTGTTGGATTCTGAAGTGTTCTAAAGTTTTATTTCGAGCTATTAGCTTCTTTTATTTTCAAGCTAAATCATCCTCATTTAGCAAATGCATTATTTCTCTCCAGTTTATTAGTTATCTATAACCATTGTGGATATCACTGTGTAGTTAAAGCAACTTTGTTCTACTATTAAGTTTGAAAATAAAGAGAATTATTTTTATGTATTTGTAAAATGATCTATGGTGCTTCCAGAACATAAGTATTAAAATGTAGCATGGGTCAATTCTACTTCCATAAATTGTTGCTTTGGATAGGAATGGCAATAGAGCACTCTACCTTCTTTTATGATCTCTAACCAAGTTTGAAAGTTTTACATGTCCAATATTCAATGTTTTCTCTATTTTAACCAGTTCAACAAAAAAGGAAGCATTCGGTCTCAAACACTGAACATAGAACTAATTTAACTCTTGTGGGATTTTGTTTGTTTGTTTGTTTTTGGTACCTTGGATCAAAATTATGACCTCATGCTTGCTAGGCAGGCACTTATGACACTGAGCTAAATCCCCAGCTTAATTTAACTGTTTACCAACCCTGTATTTTCTTGTATTTCAGAAAAAAAAATTCTTAAGCCTAGATTAAATCCAATGTCATTAAGGATATATTTCTTAACTGTGCATAAAAAAATTAAAACTATTCTATCAACAGTTTTTAAGTCAACATTTATTCTTATTTTTAGAAAACTGGACAAATTAATATTAGCAATAATTTTGTTTTTCAAAATTATTAAAAAAATTTATATAGTGCCAAACTTTGTGGATGCTTAAAATTATTACCTCTTCATGTTAAAATTACTGCCTTCTTAAAGAGATTAGTGATAGCGTATTGGCCATATTTCTATATTTATTTTAATATTACAGAAATGATCATTAATCTTCCACTCACAGGAAATGTCGAACAGTGTAAATTTTATTTTATTTTATTTTATTTTATTTTATTTTATTTTATTTTACTTTTGGTGCCAGAGATCAAACTCACAACTTCAGGTTTGCCAGGAAGGTGCTTATGCCACTGAGGTGACCCTAAACAGTGTAAAGTTTTAACGCTTGAAATTTTGATATGATTTTAAAGATGGTATTTGTGTATCCAAAATAAAATATTAAGTGAAACAATGATTTATCACCATGACATCACCATCTTGATAGCTTAGATAATGGATCTTTTTGATAAAGTGGTTATTGTTTAAATTGTTTAATAGGCCATTGTTTAAGTAGGAACCCTATCCAAATGCCTCTGGTATTGAGGGTTTGACCCTGAATGCAGCAGTGTTCCAATTTGGGAGCTAGACAGGTAACAGGTTCATGAAGACATCAGTGGATTAAAGTTCATAGCTCAGTGGGATTATTTGGAGATGAGGTCTAATTAGTTGAAGTGGGTCAATGGCAGTGTGTGTGCTACAGTTCTTTCTCTCAAATTCTTCTTTATGGGGACTCTGAGGTGACCAACTTTCCACTATTGCGCCCTCCCATCATGATGTTTCTGCCTTGGATCCAGCTGAACATTGGCCAAAATATCTGAAACCAAGAACCAAAGGAAATCTTTCCTCCTTTAGACTGCACAGGTTAGACATTTTGTCCCTGCCATACTATTTGTTGGCTCTATTTGTTGGTTTGTATAATTGTCTGAATGTGGTCTGTGTTGAAACTCAACTGTCAAGTGATAAATACTCTTAAGAAGTGGAACTTTGAGAAATGCTTAGGGCCTGAGGGCTCTGATTGATCTCCATATGCCCACCAATTCTCAGGAGGCTTGAGGGACACAAGAAAGGGTTCATCTGTGAAGAACGAGCCCTTGTTAAACCCCAAATCTGCTTGTGTTTGAGTAGTAGTAGTAAATCTGTGAGTAGTAAATTCCTGTTACTTATAAATTGCACAGTTTAAGGTATTTTGCAATAATAGCTCTAATGGACTAAGCAATAAGGCAAATGAGATAATTTCATACCTGATATTTTATTTAAAAGCTATTTTACTGAGTGTCTTTGTAGCTGTGCCTTTATATTCTAATCTGTTCCATTGATCCTTGGGTCTGATTTTTTTTGCCAGTACCATGGTGATTTTATCACAGTAGCTTTGTAGTATAATTTCCAGTCAGGGGTTGTGATGCCTCCTGCCTTGCCTTTGCTGCCCAGAAAAATTGAAAACATCATGCTACATCATGCTGCCCATATGTATAGCAACACAGTTTGTAGTAACTAAATCTTGGAAACAACCCAAGACATGTAACTATATATTAGTATCTATTAGTTCATCGAAAAGAACAGTTTGTGCTGTTAATGTTCATTTGATCATTTTCCAGGTCTAAATCTTACAACATGAACAACTATTTCTAAGAAAACAATATTCACTACATTAACTAGTGATAATTTCCTACTATTTTTTTTAAATTCTGTATTGTTTCTATCATTTTTTTTCTGTTTTGCCATTTAAAATAATTTTTTAAATTATTTCATACTATTCTATAATCATTCTATTATTCTACATTTTTTGCCTTTGTATTTAATGAGAAAAAAATGGAAAATGTGTAAAATAAATCCACATTAAAAATAATGTGTGAAATATTTCATCTGCCTTAACTATTTTTAATTTTACATTATGGTATATTGTGCTATGCTAAAGAAATAGGTTAAACTCTGTTACAGATGTGTAATTTTAAGATCTTAAGGTATATCCTTAAGAATTTTTCAGATAATATTGAAGTTAATGAAGTTAAATTTACATCCCTAAAAATATGCATTTTGCCTTTCTATAATTAAATTAAAAAAATACTTCTAGAGCTCAGGCTCTTTAACTCCTTCAGGTATTATTTTGCAAAACTTGTTCCCTCAAGTACTCTGAAGCACTATCCACATCTTGGCGTTCATTTCACGTGATCCTGAAAATTCATTAGAGACAAGTGACTTTACTAGTGTAAAATAGAAATAACCACAACATATGACAAAATATTTAATTCAGAGAAACAGGATATCATAGGTTTATTCTAAATACTGAAAATTTCACAGGTCTTCAAATAGTTTCAGATATATGGTTTGACAATTTCTCTTGATATTTTGGCAATGGACCATTCATTGGACCTTTGTTTTTATGTGAGCAATGTATGCACCCCATCTTTCTATAGAACAAGTCACTAGAAATTGCAGAACAAAACATAAGACATGTATCAGCCTTTATATGTAAGTCTATACCATATAGTCACAGTTACATGATAGGAGATAATTTCCGAACCCATAATTAAGATGTTTAAACATGGTTTAATAGGTAGTTTGGGCAGTAATAAAATTTGAAGTCACTTTGATATCAATAAATAAATGCCTCCTGTAAATAAAACCCTGAAACCAGCTCATCTTGGTTAGGTTGGGTTAGATCAGACAAGGAAGCATGTAACACAGTACTAGGCATATATTTTCTAAATGGAGTTTTGTTAGTCATCTCATAAAACATGAATCTTTGGATTAAAAGAATTTTCAAGCATGTTGTTATTTTATGTTAGAGAGCTTCACTAAATATTTACAGAAAATGCATGCATCTACAAGCTTTTTGTTTCATTTCTTACCTACTCATTGGCAGTTTCTTTCCCTGTATTCATTTTTTAAAATTCCAAAAATAGTGATTATGTTTTCTTTTTGTGGCTACAGATTTTAGTAAATTAATTAAAGGCATCTAAAAGTGTGATGTAAGTTGATTTTTACACCCTAGGGCTGACCCTTAATTTGTAAATAACAAGACACTCATGTTTTCTGTTGAAAATCAATATCCCCAAAGCAAGACAAGCAGCTTTCTTAATTTAAACCCTGGATTAAATTTAAACCTAGTAGTATAGAACATTATATCTCTTAAACTGTGAAGCTACATACTGGCTAAACTGTGTTACTTGAATCTGTTGTCAGGTACAAGACAGTAAAATTGTTAGAGTAGTGAAGTAATTAGCGGCTACATTTGTTCTTTCGAGGAGACAGTGCATGGCTGCCTAGCATGCATTTGTGAGCAGAGCTGAGTCTGCAGCTGCTCACCAGCATTCCCTATAACATTTACTCAGAGTCTTGAAAGAGTAGGATAGGGTATCTGTATGTGGGGTGAATGGTGACAAAGTGATTCATATTCACCAGTCTTCCAAATCCATGGAGGCTGTCTTCACACCATGGTCTTTTGAGTGGTAGTACTTGAACTTGTGATTTCAGCACTAATGATTAATGTATAAAAGCAGCACAGTTTAATATTATTTTTTCCTCTCTCTGAAGCTTCTTGGATCTTGATTTTAGTAACTGATTTAACATACAAATTGGCTCAAACTTGGCAAAAATCAAGAATATTTAACAGGGCACAGATGGTGCATCAGAAAGCAATATCCAGAGATTTGGGCGACTGGAGTGCTCTCTAACCCCCCACCAGCTGCTTTATCTCAAGTGTGAATAAGGACCTTTTAAGAGTCAATGAAAATGTCTTATGTTGTGCCTAAGTGTTGCCCACCCAACCAAATTGACACGCAAACCAGAAACAACCATATGGGTTTAAGTGTACTGTATTAGGAAAAAGTAGGCTGAAGGTTGGTACTCAAAATTTAGAATGCTAGAGTAATACTGATAATTGCTTGCACACCGCATAGTTTTTAAAGTCACTTTACATGAAAAAATATATATACCTTCAGTTTTGCTATACTTAGATGCTTTTTTTGTTCTCCATTACATGTATAAGTAAAACAGACAAAGAAGATCCCAAGGTCAGAAGACTAATAATATGACTCTAAATTTTTTTTTAAGAATTGAAACAAAATCACTGTCAAACAATTTAATGTATTTTATTGCTGATAAAATATGAACTGAAGATTTAATTTTTTCATTGGTTTTCAGTGCTCACATTTCACATCAGCCTAGGGGAAATAATCACTGACTTAACATGTGAACTTTGATGTGGTACCTTTTCATGCAGCAGAGGACCACAAGCAACAGATTTCATCCTCAGCTGGTAAATTTTAGTAAAATGATCAGCTTTAAAGTACAGATTAAAAACTCAAGTGATAGTATTTCATATATATTGAGTTTTATTAGCTTATGATATAAAAATATTCAACGTCACAGAAGATTCTCAATTTTTTCACGACCCTGTTACAAAAAATAAGCATCTGGGAATGACTTCCTAACAAACAGGAAATAAAAGAAGCATTACTGAAATGCTGCAACAAAACATATAGCTAATGGGATTCCTATATATATGCCCCACATCAATAAAACTTTGCATTAAAAGGATGAGTTGACCTTAAGAACTCAGCAATTTAAATTGCATTTTTGCCATTATAATTGTATGCTTCCCATGACTTAACATCATTATATTATAATGATTTTTCAATTAGATATGTTCTACAAAACAATTTCATCTAAATTATTCCAATTTTGAATTAGATTATTCTATGTATTACTTACAAAGATAAAATATGGACATATTTCTTCAGATTACTTTTCCTTTCCAAATAAATTTTCATAATTTTAGTTGAATATTTTATTGAAATATCATTGTGAAATAATATTATGATTATATTTAAGCAGGTGTGTGTAAGATAAAACTTTAGGTCCCATATATTGTGTGTAGATTCCATTTGATCTTTCATTCTTTAGCCAGCTTTTGGGTTATTTCTTCCACAAAAGTGGGCCCATTGTCATTAACTATGGTGAAGAACAACTATATCCAGAAACAATTTCACTTACCTGTGTCTTACAAACTTCACTATCCTTTTCTGTTCTAGTAAGGAATGTCTTTGACCACCCAGAATAACTTCAGACAAGCACCAGGAGGTATGTGTAACCTCCATATGATTTTGTCCCTGTAAAGTATATTTGTAATTCTTCAAAAGGGGAAAGTCCAGCATGTTGAATAGCTGGTGGGAGTTCTGGTCCAGATAGGGGTTCAGTCATTGCACAGATCTGACATCCCTGACCAACAGAGGCACAGACTGAGGCCAAATTAGGAATGCAATAATAATGACTTAGAAGTTGATTTAAGGCAGTTTTTCCTCCCTGGGTGATGCCATGATGATGTTTCACCCAGCTATAGACCAAATTTTGAGGAACTGTCATTTGATCATTCAGGAAAGGTCAAGCACCATTCGGGCCTATTTAGACCCCTTCTGGTTGTGACCATTCATTATCTTCTTTGGAGTAACAGAGGGGTTCTCTGTGATGACTGAGGACAATGTTAGCGGGTATTTCATGTGATGCTTCAAATAAATTTGTTCCTCGGGTGCTCTCTGCTGCCATCTTTGCAGGTTTGTCAGCCTTGTGATTTCTGAGAGCAACCGTGTGCTTCACCTTTTTGTGTCCTTTACATTGGGTAGTGACAACTCATTTTGGTTTCCAAATTGCAGTCAGGAACTGGAAAATTACATCCTTCTTTGTAATTGGTTTTCCTTCTGCTATTAGGAGCCTACACTCCTTGTATAGCTTCCTGTGCACCCAGACAGCAGTGAAATCATACCTTGAGTCAGCATAGATGTTTATCTTCTTTCCTTTTGCCCAGTGAAGAGCTTGTATAGTTCAGACTGTTGGGCAGATCACTTTGGAGGTGGAGGCCCAGCTAAGAGCACCTCGTCTGTAGTGATGACTGCATAGCTGGTCTGGTATTTTCCATGCTGGACAGAGCTACTTCCATCTGTAAATAGGGTATACGCAGCACCAGACAAAGGCTCCATCTGTAGATTTGGCCAGCTAGCAAAAAACCCATCGGTCAGAGCTAAGCAGTCATGGTCAGGAGAGCCAAGCTTGAAAGGCAAGAAGGTCTCAGGGTTGAGAGGCCTGGTCAATTAGAAATGAGCTGAGAAATTTCACAAAGCAGTTCTTGGTATTGAAAAATGCTGCTATTTGAGACCTCAATTATTTAGTAGCTCTAGAACCACATGGGGAACTTGGTTTGTCAGATTTTGTCCTAGGACTAACTTTTCAGCTTTTTATTTTATTTTATTTTATTTTATTTTATTTTATTTTATTTTATTTTATTTTATTGGTACCAGGAATGGAACTCACGACTGCACACTTGCAAGGCAGGTGCTTATGCCGCTGAACTAAATCCCCAATGTCTGCTTTTTAAATCAGAAGGGTAGTTGCCACCGGTGTTTTCAGACATGGAGGCCAAACTTTGACCCCAGAGTCCAGGATTTTTGACAAATATGTGATGGGCCTTTCCCAAAAACCAATTTTCTGGGTTAGGATCCCAGATACTATATGCCTCATTTCATCAACAAACAGGTTGAAGGGTTTGGTCACATCAGGAAAGCCTAGCACTGGGATGGCTGACAGTGCTAATTTTGAGGTCTGGAAGGATTCAGACTGTTGTAAGTTTCAGTTTAGTAGTTCTCTCTCATCTTTTCCTATCAGCATATTATACACAGGTTTAGCCTTCCTGGAGAATCCTGGTATAGAAATGTGACAGAAACTTGCAGTGCTCAGGAATTCTCTAAGCTGTCTTTTGTTTCAGGGCCAAGGATAGAGCAGGTGACTTCTTTTCTTTCTGGGAACAAGACCCAAAATCCTTTTTCTAGGTGAAAACCCAAATAACATACTTTTTCTTTACATATAGTCCAATAAGTTGGTCTGGGTCCTCCTATTCCAAAGCAAATATGGGCTGATTGGCAGGTGCAACCTGCAGGTAGGAAAAAAATCCTTTAAATCCAAGCAAATGAACCAAGTAACATCAAGGCTAAGCAGGCCCAGGAGAGCATAAGGGATGGAGACTGTTGAGTATAGAGCTGTGGCAGCCGAGTTGATGGCACAGAGGCCCTACACTGCCTTGTAGCTCCCGTTTTGCTTTTTCACCGGGAGGAGGTGAGTACTCTAAGGTGATTAGCAGTGTATCAGGGTTCCACATTGTTTTGGGAGGCAGATATGGGGCTGGATGACAAGTCCAGACTCTTGTAACATGGGGTACTGATTAACAGCAATGGGGGCTTCTGTGGGACAGAGCCCAACCATCAAAAGGGCCATGACTGATCGCAAGCCCCAGGGGTGAGTCCTCTGCCCATAATGGTGGGAACAAGTCTCCAAAATCTTCAGGGTTATGATTATCAGGCCTTTCAGGCTGATATAGGAGCCATTATTTCTCTCAGGGTACAGTCAGAGTCAATATCAAGGCAGGGACAGGGGACCCGAGTGTGAGGAGGATGGGTAGTTTTGAGCAAAAGAAATAATTGCTCCCAACTTGGAAAGGAGGTCACATCCCAGAAGGTGGATAGGGCACTCAGGCATATACAGGAATCTGTGTTTAATAAAGTGTCACCATTCTCACAGGCCTACTTTGATAGAATCTCTTTTCATTGGGAGCTCTGGTGGTATCAATAACTTGGATTTGCAAGGAGGTTAAAGGAGCAACACTGTGAGTAACAACTGAATGTTCAGTCCCACTGTCCATCATAAAGGTCACAGGTTTCCCCTCAGTACTAGTGATGACCTTGTGCTTCTGGGGGCCCACTCTACTGTAGCCTGATCGGCCCTATCCATTGACATCAAAAACAGGGAGAAGGTCAGGCTGGGATGGCCCCAGACAATCATGGTTTTTGGGTCCCACAGAAAGAGGGGGCATTTATCTTTCCAGTGTCCAAATTATTTGCAGTAATCAATCACATTGATTAGCTGCCAGGGTGTAAGGTCTGCAACCTGTTTTGATAGTGAAGCTTGTGCGGTCTCCTTATATCCATTTCTGTGGTGGGACTGGGCTTGGCAGAACACTCAGGAACAGGCTCTCCTAACATTATAACTTGAAGAACAGCTTTATGTTGGACACTGCAATCTGCTTCACTTTGTTTTTCCTTTTTTTCTTCTCTTTTTCAGTTTACAAAAAACTTTTAAGCAATCTGAAGTAACTGGGTGGCATTCATGCCACGAAACTATCAAATTTTAGATTATTCTTCTAATGGCAGAGGCAGATTGTGCAACAAAGGCAGCATTGATCATCTGTTGACTTTCAGGTGTCTCTGGGTCAAAAGATGTATAGACCTGGAAGGCTTCTGATTCTCTCAAAAAATCTGGCTCAACTTTCACTGGGTTCTTGACAGACTTCAGTTTCCTTGGACATGTTTATTGGCTTTTTGCCTCTTTCCTTGAGTCAAGTGAGAAGGGCTGCAGGGTATTGATCTAAGGCCTCATTTGGATGCACTGGGGAGGACTGTATGCATGCAAGAATCAAAGTCAACCACAGTGACGGGGACTTTGATTTTAGCCTGGCCTGGGCCTCATCTAGAATATATCAGTATTCCTCAGTATTAAACAGTGTCAGAAGGAGCTGCTGACAGTCATTCTGTGTCAGTAGGTGGGTCTGGAAGGTGGATGCATGAATGTTAGTCATTGCTTGGGGCTTTTCCAAGTAGGATGGGTTGTGGTGTTTCCAATTCAGGAGGTCAGTGTATCTAAATGACTGCTAATACATCAAGGGCAGTTGGTTGGGTGTGCCTCCCTGAGTTCCAGGATAGTCAAGAAAGGGCAGCTGAAGATGAACCAGAGCCCCAGTGTAAGCAGCAGAGCAGAGATGATTGCTGATAGAGCTATCAATGTTTTTGTTTGTGTTGACAGCACCCAATGGGAAATCAATCTAGAGGTCAGGAGGCACTGCAGCAGTTGTTGACAGCAGAGTGGTAGAATCTGAGATGGCAGGAAACTGACAGATATAGACCTCACAATTATGGGAAATATTTCAAAGCAGTGACTTGGATAGGCAGCTTAGGTTCAGTGTAATCAGAGGGACCACTGGAGGTGCAAGCAAAACAAAACAAAATAAAACAAAACAAAATTGTGGTTTTTGAGATACTTACGGCAGTGGCAGCAGTACTATGGAACATGCTGTTATGGTTTACATTCAGATGACCCCCCAAGCTTCATGCAGTCATGGAGGCAGCTGAATCTAGCATTTGTGATTGGTTCATTGCCTAGTGCTGGGATTGGCAGTGTAAGTGCTGCACCCACCCAGGGGTGGAGCCAGCATACACTACAAGGGAGGGAAGAAGTTATGTTTTTCCCTTCCCTTTTTGCCTTTTTGCCCTTTCATTATTATTGCTTGCAGCTGTTATGAATGGCTACCCTTTAGGCACACCACCTTGACCTGGAGCCAGCTGAATATGGACTGAAACCTCCAAGAACTGTAAGATAAATATACCTTCCCTTTCCTAATTTTGAGCATCAGGTATTTTGTCTCAACAATGAAAAAAAAAATAACCAAGACATCTGGGAAGCCAAAGAGAGGCAACAGCAACCTTGCAGAGGCAACCTCAGTTGTGGGGACAGTAATGGTAGCAGTGCTGTGGAATCTGGAGTGGTAGGGTGCAGCAGTGTGGAGCATCAAGGCTGGATGGGCAGCTTCTGACACATGGATGTAAGCAGGAGGCAGAGGCAGAGGCAGAGGCAGAACAGATGCTGAGCTTCATGTAAGACAGTATGAAGCTTCTCTGGTTTAGGCTGGACTGAGAAGGTTTCAGGTGGTGTCAGGAATTTGCTTTGATGACCAGGATGGTCTTTTTGTCATGTAGGCCACAGGCATGAAGCCAAAGTGGGAGGCTTTGACATAGGTCAAGCCAAGAATTGACATAAGAGAACTGGTCAGGGTGGGCAGTCTAAGGGTCTGTTACACCATGTCAGACTCACCTGGACAGTCTTAACATCCAGAATTCCTTTGGATAGCCAGTCCCAGGACAGATCTGACCATCCATTCTCACAAAAGTTTCGGAAGTTTCATTTTTACTCAATAGCAAAACTTCTCTTGAAGTTTTTCAGCATATGATCAAGGACTATAGATTTACTCTGGCTTGCAACCATTCTGTCTCCCTGTGGAGTGTGTGGTGTACCTGAACAGTGGCACAACAGACAAAGAGTAAGTGCTCCTCAAGTGAGGAATTAAATGCTTGTCAGCTCTGGCATCTCCCAAAGTGAGGAGAAATTTCTGTTCAGGGCAACAGGTACATTTGTATAATCCCCATAACAGGTGAGACCACCATTACAGAATTTGAGTCACCTTTTAGCTAGTTAGATGTGACTACAGAACTGTGGAAATCCAACTCACTCAAGTTCCATAGCTCTAAGGTCCCAGAGGGGCTCTTCCCCTTATAACACAGATGAAACTATGTACTGCTTTCATTGTGTGTTACAGACACACACAGTCATTCAGCAGGCACTCAGAGATTTAACAGTGCAACCCTCTTTCCTTGCTGGTGGCTCTAAGGAGAGGTCATGAGGCTCCTTCTGCTCAGATCTGAGCAGGACTGACAGACTGATAGACTGGAACACGCCCAGGATTCTTACCTTACATGAGGATTCCACCCAACTGTGTTTTTTGTCCTTTTTCTGGGTCTGAGGAGGGCCATTAACACCAAGTAGGAGCCTCAGGTCCAGGGCTTCTGAGGAAGTCTTTGATGACCATGCCTTCCCATTAAGGGGCCCAGAGGGGTCTGGGCCTCTGCTGCCAGGCCTCAGCCAGTGACCTAAGTGGTCAGCACAGACTTTCCAATCAGAGAATCAAGAATATTATGGAAAAGAGGCCAAACACAGGAAGCAATGGCACTGAGGAGGTTTAGGAGGCATTTATTACACTGGTGAGACTGACTAGGATCTCTCGAGTCAGACGCTGTCCAGTGGGGTTGCTGGGCTTTTAAGGGGAGAGCAAGTGGTGGTTACAGAAGCAGACTTTGCACATTATAATCAGAGGGTTGGGTCACGTCATGGTTAAACATCTCAGGTTACACTGCCAGGTCATCAGTTAAACAAGCATGGGTTACACAAATGAAGGAATGGTCTGCTATCAGGCTCATACAGACAGGTCTGCGGGGTTTAGGCAGACATTCTTGGTGGTCTTTTACTTAAAATTTTAATTCCCTTTCAGTACTACCCACTCTGATGTGATAATTATATATTGTATATTTGTAATAAATTATTGTACTGTACCCCATAAAGTACAAATTTTATCTTTTAATAAAAAAATGAAAGACAAAAGACAGAGGAAAGATGGATCTCCTCTATATTTACCATTATTAACAATTTTAAATGTGAACAATTCATGAGCAAATGTGAAAAATTAAAAATTTTCTTTTGTTTTTTATATTGAAAAATATTTCCTCTTTTATGGCATATAACTCAAATTCACTTTTTGTGTGTGTCTTTTTGAGACAGGGTCTTACTATACAGTTCAGGCTGGCCTTGAGCTCACTTTGTAGCCCAGGCTGGTCTCAAACTCACAATGATCCTCTTGCCTCACCCTCCCGAGTGCTGGGATTACAGGCGTGAGTCACCACACCTAGCTTCAAATTCATTTTTAATAGAATAAAATATTCATTTGTCTTTACTTAGCCATATTTTTTGGCTTAGAAACAACTAAAAATTAAACACAGTAAAACAATCAGTCTATAAATAGAATGATTTTAGTTGAAGTTTTAGTATACTGTGCTTATGTTTGTATAGAGAAGTATAAAATATTGTAAAACAGTTAAAACATGTTAAACGCAATTAGTAACTATTCTTTCTGGGGGATAGGACATATGTTCAGATTCTAAGAGTCTATTTGGTCTTTGAATCTTCTGAAGGTTTTGAATTTTGCATTTTGATTGATATCATTACTCTGACCATAAATTAGATTTAATATATGTACATGAGCAAAATTATAAAACAGCATTATTGGAGAGGGTTTCAAAGACTAATTAGATCCTATTAGGCTCAGAGTTTGAAATTAGTAGATATGGAGTAATCTGACTTGAGGTACAGGTTTTAATGGACATCAAATATGAATATACACTAAAACCCATGAAGTGATGTTGACCTTGAAAAGATAGTGTCAGAGACAACATACAGGCAAGAGATGTTTATATGATCCTGGCAGTTAAAAGGCTTTCAATGAAACATGTAAGTGAGTACTGAGCTGGTGCTTCTGTCTTAGTGTTCCAGTCCTGTAACATAAACAATATGACTTTACACTGAAAGACATGCAAATCATTTTCATGAAACATGTTAGCAGGCTAAGGACAGCAATGACGCATGACATGAAGAGGCGTATACAAAGGTATACAGTGTTTTTGCACAGACATTCATTCACGTAAGCAAAAATGATATAAGGAGACAAAGGCAAGTTTTTCCACTTAGGAATATCTCCTTGCTGCTTGATGCAGAGCAGGAGCCTGTCTTCCCAGAAGGAAGATGAAAAAGTGATCTTTTATATTTCCTTTCTGCCCTCTGATTCTGAAATTATCATAATTCCAAGAAAATTTCTATTTCATTGTTCAGTAAGTAAAAGTAGAATACTCTCAGAAGTAGTTAAATGCATTTTTCCTAAGAGAAGATAATTCTGTTAACTACATTTTCCAATTATAGCTTCATTTTTAATTGAATTAGAATACTAACCCAGAGAATGATCTCAAGGGAATACTTTCAAGACCAATAATAATTCACATGGTATAATTCATTCTATTATTAGGATTTTCTTACAGTAAAATGGAAGAAACTAGAGTTAACATTATTTTCTATTTTACTTGCAGAATTACTTCTGATTACACACTGAAGGCCAATAGTACCAATTGCTTCTCTCTGATATTAGTAATATGCTTTAATGATCATTCAGCTTCAATAAAAATGCAATATCTGTTACTCAAATCTACAGTGTTAGCTGTTTTGTCCCCAAAGAAAAATTTCACTGTTAATTTCTTCTTATATAGGTTAATGAAGAGTGACATGATATTACTGAACCAAGACAATAATTTCAAATGACAATAGTACAGTTTAGGATTAACACTAAAATACAACCTATCCAAACAAGGTGGGAAAAAAATCAAACTTCGTGTTTATTGTCAGAATAAAGTATCATATAGTATGAAATATATGTGATAAGTAATAAAGGAAGTTTTCATTTTGCTGTTAATTAGTGATACTGATCATCTATTCATATACTTGCTGAAGCTTTGAATTTAATTTTTGGAGAAGTATCTATTCATATTTTTTGTCTGGAACTTAATGATGTTTCCTGTATTCTATAGGGAATTTTGTGTTAAGTTTTCATAAAAACATTTTTTCAGATGTATGGTTTACAAATATTTTCTCACATTTCCCAGTTGCTATAACACCCTTGTTTCCTTTGCTATTCATATACTTTTTAAAATTGATATAGTTCCTCTTGTGTATTTTTGCCTCTGATGCATGTGGTTGTGTTTAGACCCAAGAAATCAATGCCAAGACCACTGCCATAAAACTTTTTCCATATTTTCATCTAATATTTTCATACTTTCAGGTCTCACATATGTGTTTAAAATAAATTTGATTGTGTTTATATTTTTTAAAAAAGAGTCCAATATGTGTTGTAAGTGGGTATCATTTTCCCAAAACCAGTCATAAACTGAAGTGAAAGACTCCACCAGATTGTGGGTGCACTATGAAATGGGTGTGGAGCCAAGGGAATGAAGAGAGAAGAAAGAAGAATTTGATCTGCATTTGAAAAGCTCTCTTCTGCCCCAGCTGGAAATGTCTTTTGCTAAAGTCATCACCCAGGGACATCAGATTCTTGCTTTTTCACCTGTCAACGTGAAGTCACCCTAGAGACTTTCCAGGGAGCTTCCAGATCTTCAGTCTCCAATGCTGCATCCTTGCTTCGTTTTCCTCTACAGCATACAGCTTCCTGGATTGTGCAGCTACTGGGTCATCAGGCTGTAACGTACAGACAGTCATAGTGGAGTTTTCCCACTCTGATCTGGTGAGACTATCAAATGCCTTTGAACAATTTTACCTATCTATCTTCCAATCTATCATCTTTTTCTCTAGAGAATACAAAACCAATGCAATGTTTATTTACATGTTTAGTTTATTTCATTTGGAAAGCACGCATATTTATGATTGGTATAATTACTTGTGAATTTGATTTATATTATATTATATTATATTATATTATATTATATTATTATTTTTGTTTGTGACCAATTACATACAATGTTTTGCATGGCACCAATGTAGCCAGTGCTTTATCTTTTCATTTATCATGTGTGTGGAATATGTTTTTACATTAAAAAATGTCCTTAAATTAATTTTAAGGGGCTTATAGTTGGATCTGTTTTTTTTTCTTTCTGAAATATCCAGCTACAGTATTTTTTTAATCTAAATATATTGTTAATAGGAAGGACACTCCCTTGCAGTTTTATTAATTGATTTGTATATATTATACAGATTTTTTCCTTTCTGTTCTGTCTTCTAGTGTGTCTCTTTGATTATTATACTGATAGAATTTGGTTCCTTTTCTTTCTCTTTTATACATCTTTTAAAGATATTTATCAATAATTTCTATGATGCTTGGATAAATTAATTTATAATACTCTGCTTCAAACTGATAACATTTTAACATTGAACATACAAAAACCTCCTCATGCACTTTGTGTCATTTATGTTAGACTTTATATTTTTTTCAAATTTTACTCATATTAACATATTTTTGTATGTAGAATAATTTTTGTTTTTATCTTTTATTCTTGAAATAAAAAATTACTCACCATCATTGCATTGTTGTGCTTTGTATTTTGTGCATACTTTTTCTTTCCTAGTCACTTTTATTCTTATATGTTTTTGCATTTTTATTTACACTATTATTCTTTTCTTTTTTTTCTCCCTTCCCCCTTCCCCTTTCCTTCCTTTCCTTTCCTTTCCTTTCCTTTCCTTTCCTTTCCTTTCCTTTCCTTTCCTTTCCTTTCCTTTCCTTTCCTTTCCCTGTTCTGTTCTGTTCTGTTCTGTTCTGTTCTGTTCTGTTTTTGACTCCTCTCATTTTACCTGGAAGAATTTTCTTTAGCATTTCCTGCAATTTCTAGTGGTAATATCTCCTTCAGGTTTGTTTATCTGAAAGTCTTCTTAACTTGCAAAGTATAGTGATATATATATACATTTATTTTATTTATGCTTTAATATTTAATATTTTAATATTAATATTTATCTTTTAATATTATATGCATAATATTTATATATGTGCATATATAGATATATCTTTATGTATGACAGAAATATGTATATATTTTTTCTGGGAAATTCAGTGATAATCTTTGGAAAATTCCCTTGTACATTTCACTGTACTGTAATTTTCTTTAAAGTTCCTTTTGTGTCTTTGATTTCTAACAACTAAGTCTAATCAATCTTAGTGGGAGATTTTTAAAATTCATTTTGTTTTCAAACTTGCTGGGCTAATGGACACTATATGTTTCCAGAGATGTGGAAAATTTAGGGCCATTTTTATCTAAGCGAGATTTCCTCTAATTCATTTTCTTCTCTGAATTTCACAATCTGTACATTCATTTGGTGGATGCTTTCTCAAATTTATTTGTTCTCTTAAACCCTTTTTTAATCTTCTTCATTCTTTAAAAAAATGAATCATGCCTGGACAGAGGATATAGTACAGTGACACAGCATCTACCTGGCAAGAGCAAGTCATGAGTTTGATTCTCAGTACCAAATAAATAAATAAATAAATAATGAGGTAAAATAAAATAAAATATCCCTCATACTTTCCAGTGACTTATATTCACATTTTCTTGTCTCTTCATCTAGTCTAGAGTGGAATCACTCTAATAATCTTTTTAAGTTTCATCACTATATTCATCTGATATATTTTTGGCATTTAAAAATATTTTCTAGCTCCTTGTTGATATTCTTACTTCATAAATTATTCTGACTTCAACGAGTGACTTTATGACTGATATTTTTAATTATCTTTCTGCTTAATTGTGTATTCATTGGGCTAGCACATTTTCTTGATACTTGCCTTAATCTTTTGTTTGACACCTATTTCTCTATTTCTTCACTTTCTTTGATCTTTGAGTTGGTTTCATTCACCTCTATCTTCATGGAGTGCTCTTGTGAAAGATAATTCTTACTCATTGGCCTACTAGAGATTATGGGAATCTCTAAAATCTTTGTGCTATTTCATGTCACCATGCTTGTATTCTATAAACAAGGTTTATAGAATATTTTCTCAGAAAGGAGAAGCAGTATTAGTTGGATGCTTCTAGAAAGAGCCAAGCCTTGTATATATGCCCTAGTTCTTTCCTTCTCCCCACAGTGTGAATATGGCATGAGTGGGACACTAGAAATCAAAATTGCCTTTTCCAATTTCCTAGATTATGTACCTGTGACTTAATATTTGAGATCCTTTCTATAACCTTCCCAGATAGTTCTTGCCCTTTAATCTCAGTATGCAGAAGAGTTCTATAAAATTGAATTAATATTTTAATCCATGACCAAAAGAAGAATAATTATTGTGAAGGACAATGTGTGTAAATATGGATAAAATATTTCTAATTAAATATATTTCTTTGTTTATGAATTATTTGATGTGCTCTGTGCTGCTTGTCATGAAGAATAGAGATCATGATGATTAACTAATTAAACAAAGTAGTACTTCACTGGACTGCAAATGAATCTGTGTATGTGACTCCTTTAGCACAGCCTCCCTATATCCCCTCCTTGCATGACCACCTGCTAGATATTTACAAAGTTTCATGGTTTTATTTCCTTCATTGTCTCACATATCACCTTCTCTTTAGGGTTTTTACTCACTGACTCTAAAATTTCAATTCTTATTCCCTGAAAATGCCTATTTTGCGTCCTAATTTTTGCTGTTTAGTACCTGTCAATTTTTAACATACTATATTTTCTCCTTGCTTTTCTCATGAAGTAAATGTTTCTCATACTAAAATATCAATTCTACGAATGGCAGACTTTTGCAGACTTTCTTAATCTCCGGCACCTGTAAGAGTAGTTAGATTAAAATGTGTGGATCCATAAAAGCTTGTGAAATGAGTAAGTGAATCTATTAGACAGCCTAAGAAGACATTTTAACTGTAAATCTAATCAAGAGTGGCTTAGAAAACTACAAAGTGTAAGGCACAACTGAAAATGTAATGGTTTTCAAAAAAGAGAGACAAAAGCCTGAGAATTGGTTGAAAATGTAAAATGTTTGTCATCCATGCAAAATTATTTTAAGAACATAATGCTTAGTAGTGTCAAGAAGGAGAAAGAAACTTTGTCAAGAACTCATCAGTGTCACATGTGACTTTGTGACTATGGCTATCACTGTTAAGTTTAGGAAAAACTACTGCAATAAAGTGGATAAAACATATTGTTACAAGTTAAATAAATGAGATCTAAACATATGGAAAGTCAGTTTCAAAAACTAGATCAAAAAGAATAAGCTCGAGTATGGCATTCATTTTGTAAAACTGGCACAGAAGTGACAGTATTTTAGCTACAAAGGGGAGATTTAATTATATGTAAGAGTTATGTCCAAGAATGGACATACCCACTCTCTCGATGAAAAGTTAGATGTTGTAGTAAACTCTGTTAGTTGTTTTTCAACATTCATAACATTTTTCTGTGCTACGATTTACATCATTACTCTCAGTTTATTTCAGCATGTGAGTGTATCCAGTTGTGGTCAGGGGTTGTGAGGAGAACAATAAGAAGCAGAACACAGAATTTTTATTATTATTTTATGAGGGTGACCCAGAGTTAAGAAAGTGCAGGAAATCTGTCCACAACGCTAAAGACACGGAATATTCAGCCAAGGGCCTGGGATCCCACAGCAATGTCCCGCATGACTCCAGATGAAAACTTAGAGCCCATGACAATGCCTCCCATGATGAGTCCCATTGGGGTCCAGAGCCCATGAGAAGGACTCACGCCATTCTGTTTTATGGATCTGTGTTGAGACCGCCCAAAGGTCAGCAGTTGAGGCTAGAAAGTCTATGCCAGCTTGGTGAATGAGCTGTGCTGGTAGGTTGAGGTTTCTACACTGGAGCCAAGGAGTCACACACAAAACAAAGACCAGGGCTGTCCTGAAAAGCGTCATAGCCATCCTCAGCAACACGGAGGCCCAGAGCTCCTCTGACAAGCACAGATAAGCAAATGCCAGGAAGCCAGTGTGATGAGTTTGTCCCGGAGATTAAGTGGCACCGTCTTCTCTCCGGAGCCAGGAAGTGATGCTCAGTGTAAAGACCAGAGCTCCCCCAAATTGAAGCACAGCCACTTTCACCAACAAGGTCCCGAGCTCCTCTGATGATAATGGTCGAACTCACACTGGGGAAGCTAGGCATGAAGAGCTCCTCCAGGAAAACCAACTGCTCAAACAGCAACATGTAGGAGAACCCACAATGCCTCGCTTCTCCTCCACGTCTCTGTTTCTGCTGGGAACTTTCCTCAGGTGAAACTTCTACACTCAGCACCATGCTGATTAATTCAGCTGGCATTAAGTTGACCACGTTTTTAACCCATAACACCAGTTAAATTCTTCTGTGATTTTGATGCTGTTAGCTATGATTGTGTGATAAATTCTTAACAGAATACAAGCAGAGGGAAATAATTCCTAAGGACTTCAGCAGTGTTTATTGAAATATTCAAACATTTCATCTACCTGGAAAAGGATCCTTAGAATTAAGACTATAAATTATCTAATAGGCAGAATTTTAGATAGTGACCCACATTAATAGTGATTGCCTAAAAAAAATGAACACATTTTGAGCTTAGAAGTAAAGTTATTTTAAAAGTAAAATCCAAATAGGGAGGTTATTATGAATGAGAATAACCAAAATATTGTCAAATAATTGCTAAGAGAGTTTGGCATACCCAATACAGACCAAAGGAATGCACTTGGGAATCAGAGAAATTATTTTCAATAACAAGGTGAAAAAATTATAAAAGTAATAGACATATTCAAACTGGTTCAAAAACTTAAAGGACAAAAGAAGGTTTGCCACTTAGGAATAGCACTTCCATAAAATACAGTAGGAGAATTGTGTTGGAAAACAGTCAAGTGTGTAGAAATCTACATGATTACATAAATGGTGATGTGTTAGTTGATGCAGTGGGAATTGGTAATCATCTATTCACACAATTTCACATGTTTCCACCAGGATAAACAAGCATCAGAATGCAACAGAATTCTGCATCGTGTTTCAGCCCATTTGTACTGCTTTCTTCCTCTTCTACCTGCCAGTGTTATAAATAATAGAACAAAAATGGAATACTGAATTTTGACTCATATCAGCTTCTGATAATTTATGTTGTTTTAAAAGAAATATACCATTAACTTTGTGCATTTTACAATTACTTTTGCTCTAATACTTTTGATCCTATTCCCCATATTTTTTTTCCCCCTGCATCTTTTGTTTTTTTTATTTGTCTGCCCGCCTCCTCTGGATTTCACATATATTTTTTCACTATGAATTTTCTTTGAGTGCATTTTTCTCTCTATTCTCCTCCATTAATTTCACTGTTTTTTTATTTTAAAAGAAAGTTTTTAATTTTAGTTTGCATAATCTAAATTTACTTTGTCAGAAAAATATTTTACTTCACTTTCCCTAACTTTTAATATTAACTAGAATCTGCAGTGGAACATGAATTTTATTAGCAGTTGCATTTTGTAGCTCAAGCCATTTCTTTAAAACTTAAGATTCAATTTCTTTTACCTAAAATAGTCATTTTTTCAATTAAAATTTAATTTTTAAATTTTTAACTGACACATATTGTGTAGCTATATAATGTGATAAACACATGTATGCAATTTGTAGTATTTGAATCAAAATAAATATAATTTCTCCTTATCATTTCTTTTTTCTTGAGCCACAAAATTTTCTTTTCCTAGTTCTTTATTAAAGCGTAATAGGTTGTTGTAAACTAGGTTCACTTTATTATAGTGTATTTATCTTGATCATGATGAATGTGCCTATTTGGTGTATTTTGACATTTATTAAGTGCTACACAAATGAACATTACAGTACTTAATACTAAAAATGATGAATTAATGAGATGGAAATAATATTTCTGAACTTTCCATTATCTTAGATAAGATCACATGTCTACAGGAATAATCATAACACAAAGCCAGACATTGATTGATGGGATAAGTAATTAAAAAAAATTTTTTATAAAATGAATTAGTTACCTAAAGAAGTTAATAACCATGAAGGTGAAAAAAAGTGAATGATGAAGAACATGAAGAAATGTGGGAGGAAGAAGGAAGGATAGTAGGAAGAAGAACAGAAATGATGAAAGTGGTAAGAATTCAATAAAGAAGAGAGAGCAATGGGGAAGTACAAGAGGCAAAGAAAATCCCCAATTTTTAGTCATGAAATAACATAACACCTGCAGGCAATTAGAAGCAGTTATGGCTGGAAATCAGAGGGTAACGAGTAGGAAATTATGGGTAGATGCCTTAGATTGGAAAAATATTTTTAATGTGTTCAGTATTTGATGCATAATTTTTGCCTTAGGTTTGCAAAAACTGAGTAAGTCATGTATAAGAGCACAATGTGCATTGAAAAGATGGGGTATGGTATATCATTCATTAGGCCTGCTTTCTGAAACTTTAATCATTGGACTGTGATTTTAATTTTGAAATATATTCACACATTGTGGTTTATGAGAACATCATTATAATAGACTATGCTAGAAATAAAAAGCAAGGAGTGTGATCCATATATACTTCTTTGTTGAAAAACTGGAATGCTTATAAATAAATTATATGCCTTTCATTTAATGTTTAAAAGGTTATTGCTTTTATTAACATATGAACAAGGAGATGAATTAAATGTATTTGGTTAGATAGTACTCATTACTCACATGTAGTACAGTGGCTATTATATTGAATATGCTAATTTATACAATTAACCTTATGTAATTGTTTTAAAGACCTTGTTTAACAGGACAGCATTTTAGTTTCCTGATGAAATAAATGAAGAAGTATCAAATACGGAGTAATTTCTAAGAAAGTTCATTATTATCACACTATATGTTCTCATTTTAAATTTCTTATTTTATTTTAACCAGTGTTTGAAGTTATTATTTATAAGAAATAAGTCCTAATAGTATTTCTCAGAATTCCTCAAGTAAATTTTATTTCTGCCTCATAGGTTTTAGAGTTCACATTATTCAAGAAGCACAAGCAATGGGGAATCATTATTCAAGATAAAAAGTGGTTTTTTCAATACCTTCTATTAAAGCTAAAATTTAATCAAGCTCCCTAGAAAGAAATACATATGCATATAATAGTGAAGTAGTATATATTTTTGTATGAAAATAAAAGAACCATAATTAAAGAACCATATGCAATTGCTGTGCCTCAATGCACGATATATGCCGATGGATAGAAAAAGGACTAGTGAAAGGTGTTAACCAGGTGATAGGTTTTGCAAAACTGGCTCAGTAATAGACTGCTAGATCAATCAGTCCCCCAAAAAATCCAAGGTAGTAATCAAGGACAAACTAAAATACAATTAATGATTTTAGTCACAGAGGATTTCCATAAAATGCCTCGTAAGTACATGAGACTCCGCATATACAGAGCAGAGCACATCCTTCTTCAAAAGGGTGTGTTTGACATTTAACAGCTGTTGTTTTGGATTCTCAAGCTGCAAAGAGGGTTAAGATGACAAGTAGAAAGACATCAGAGGATTCTTAAGGAGTCTGAGATCGCAGTTCGGACTTCAACTTGAAAGTTCATTGAAAGTTCAAAGAAAAACATCCTTCTTCAAAAAAAATCCATCCTCATGTTACAATCTCCTGGAAGGGCTGCTATCTGAGGAAAATTTTGCTCTGAGAACTTTGAAGTCACACACAGACTTCACACTTTCAACTTTTTACCCATTTCTGCTACATTACTTTGTTGTGCTGCTTTAAGGTTGTCTTATGTTGCTAGGTATATAGACTAATCTATTATTCTGTTCTATTCTGTTCTGCTATTACTTTAATTTGTTACGTCTTTTCTCACCTTTATGTCTCAATTTATTATCAGAAAATAGTACTTTTATAGAATACTTTCATTACTTATATAGAATGTTTTTTATAGTAACCTTATGATGAATTCCAAAAAAACTAAAGATCTGTATCCTTCACTGATTATGCTACTCTTTACAACTATTACTTTATTTCCTTCATTCTCTTAATAAACAAACTTCTAGCAAAAAATAGCTTTTATCTTTTGTGTTTCAATTTCTCAACATAGAACTGGCCTGTGTTTACAATTTCTAGTCACTCTCTCACTTTCCATCTAATCTTTTCACCCACCAAACGCAGAAAATTCCCTTGCATTGATTACCAGCAGTCTCAATTTCATTAATTTTTCAAGCGTGTATGTTTTTCTTCCAATCTTTCTTCATACTTTTGACGTGATTTAAGATTACTGAAAATTATTTAATTCTGAATCACTGTTTTATGCACCTTTCTGCTATTTGTCTTAATTTCTCTTCATAAACCAAACTCCTTTCATTCTGATCTATATAACTGAGTCTGCAATTTATGTTTATATTTAGAGAGATGAATAGCTGCAGAAAAACCTACAAGAAGTAAAATGAAACAAATCACTAATATCTTCTACAGTTTGGGGCCAGAAAGACTAACGAGTGGGAAAATGAATGTAATATTACTCTGCCGGTAATGTCCTCGATTCAATCAAGTTTCAAGTTGAAGTCCGAACTGCGATCTCAGACTCTTTAAGAATCCTCTGATGTGTTTCTACTTGTCATCTTAACCCTCTTTGCAGCTTGAGAACCCAAAACAACAGCTGTTAAATGTCAATATGATTTTTGACATTTTTCCATTATGTATCAAATACCCAGGCTTTAGTTACTTTTCTCTTTGCTGAGACAAAATATCTGTCACCTGAAGTTTAAGGAGAAAAGGTTTATTTAACTCACCCTTCATAGAGGTGCCAGTGTATAGCTGTCTGGCTCCAAGGTAGGGTGATATGGTAGAAGGCATCACAGAAGAAAAACTGTTCGTGACAGGCAGAAGGCAGCAAAAGTAGTGAAACAGCAAGCAACTACAGTCCTCTCTTTATGTCCCTTATATTTTATCCAGACTTCCTGTCCATAGGACAGGTGACACTCACATCCAGGGTGGGACACCCTTAATCCTACCCAGAAATATGTCAAACCAAGCATCGGGCTAATTTAGTAATCAACACCTTTGATGGCGGCATCACACACTTAATGCCAGTATCACACACTCTAGATTCAGCCACTTCTGAAAAGTCCCACCTATGACCACATGAGGCTTTGGAGAGACACTGACACACAAGCCATAAATCCTGGAAAGGACACTATCAAAAAAAATCTTTCTATGAGAAACATTTTCCCTGATTTGTTCATCTCAATTTTGATGCAGAAACATTTAGCTGCATGAATTTGGCATGATTTTCCTGCTGTGATGAGCTGAACACAGAGATAATCCATGAAGATAGCAGATCTGTCTGTCTTCATTTTATTTTAAACTCACGGTTATGTTCTTTAGGACTCAGTGCTTTGAAAACTAGTTGTTTTCATTAAGATTATATTTTAAAATTATATATGTTCATATGTACATATATTACATATAAATTATATATAATTTATATACAGATATATAAATTGAGATGTGATATGGTGTAGACCAAATCTGAAAATTACTTAGATAAATGTCCAAAATTTAAGACATGGCAGCATAATTTCTTATACAACTTAATGGACTATATTTTAGTTATGTAACAGGTCACTATGGATAAATATATGAACAAAGATAATTATTTGTGATATGTTAAGTAAAAGAGTTATACGTACTAAGCCATTCTGCTAATTAAAATAAGGGTCCTAAAATTAATACTAACAAAGTATGTAGTCAATGTCTCATGGTTCTATACATTTCTAAATCATGGTTACATTTGGTACATTATACATGGAAAGTACCAATAGAAAGAAAACAGAAATGGATGGCAGCAATATGGAGAAATATAATATTGTAAATAAAACTAAAGTTTGGTCCATGGTATCCTTTTGCTAAGATTATACTGTTATTTATGATTAAGGATTAAAAGTTGGACCAAAAAATGACTGGTTTGTGAAGAACCAACCACCAGTTAAGATATAATGATGAGATTTTGTAGTCAAAAGATATAGGTGGATACATTACCATTTTCTGTTGGAGATTTCAGATATGAAGCAACAGAGGGCAAAATGAGGTGATATGTGGTACTGATATCAGGTTTCACCCTTGGGCCTGATTACTATTGTAAGATTTTGTTGACTGATAGTTAATTAATAATAAACAGCGTGAGAACACCCTGGAAGAAAACCTATTCTGTATAAAATGTGATATTACCCCTTTAGAAAAATCTTAAGTCAATTGTTTTGCAAGAAAAAATAATGTAAAAAAGTTGTTCACCAGATATTCTTGAGTTAAATACAAAACTAAAGAGATGCAAAGAGAATATTGAGGTATCAAGGAAGAAGTATCTGCAGAAAGCATCTGATGTCAGAGAAAAGGAAAGAGCCTTGCAAAACAGAAACTCAGACCTCTGAGGAATTAGGTCCACGCCAGCTGCTACAGGTTTCTCCAAATTTGAAGGAGGCTGGACATCTGATAATGGACTGATTTAATAGCTTAGATTTGATGTCTTTCATGGTTTATGTCAGTGGCCTGTAAGCCTCATTATGAACTCAACCAAATCTAGCATTTGTAATTGGTTCATTGTCCAGCACTGGGATTGGTGGTGTGACTACCTGAGGGTGGAGCCAGGATGTGATGTAAGAGCTGGAAGATGGTGTCTCTCTCTCTCTCTCTCTCTCTCTCTCTCTCTCTCTCTCTCTCTCTCTTTTCCTTTTGTGTCTTGCTGTTTGCCATGCCATGAACGGCTGCCTTGCCATGCCATCCTGCCTTGGAGCCAGCTGGGTATGAACTGAAACCTCCAAGTACTGAAAGAAATATACCTTTCCTTCCTTCGTGTTGGGTGACAGGTATTTTGTCCCAGCAAGTAGTAAAAAGTAGCTAAGACAATGTCAGTGCTACATCTATGTGAAATAGATGGTTGTTAAAGAAACAAAAAACAAACAAAAGCTGAAGTCATTCTTCCATTCCCAACTTTCCTGTCTGTTTAAAGTGTCCATTATTGGCAGAGCCTAAGAAAGAACAAGACAGAACAAAAATAAGAAGTGCTGGATTGTACCTCCAACATTTTAAAGACAATTAGTAAGAGACAAAAGCTTATTAACTGTCATCATAAGAGTCACAGGAGGTTACTTTCCTGAATTTATGGATTCATTTGTACATTGCAGTACCATGAAGATTAATTTATATTGATTTCATGCCAAGAAAATTGATCGGTGCGTCCTCTATAACCAAGTATAAGATATGATTCCCAGAGAGCACATATTACTATTTAGTTAGTGGTTTTAATCATAGATCTTAAGTTTTAATCTGAATTTACACTAGGTAGCCTGACATTATTCTTAAGAGCATCATCTTCTACCTTCAAAATATTTCAATTTTGAAGATAAGTTACATGGTTATTAAGGACATAACTTACACATAAAGTAAACATGTACAATGTACATAAATTTGTGCTTCACAAGTAACATAAATAAGAAATATTAGTGATGAAATGCAAGAAACACATATTGGTGTAGATAAAATAAATCATGTAAAGGAAAAAAAATTCTTACAGGATGAAATATTCAAGTTATGTTAACAGGACTTCAACATTTCCCTGAGGAGCACAAGGGTGACCCAAAGAGCAGGGATAAAAGTGCACCTGGGAGAAAAGAATAAAATTTTAATGAATTCCTTAATGAAACTTGCAATCTAATATTACACATAATCATTCACTGAAAAAGATATATTGTTGACTCCAAATGTATCCAAACACTTCAGTTAAGACTCTTTAATAATGACAGTACTAGAGACATTCCAGATATTATCTTACTGAGAAAAATGCTACTAGTAAGCATTTTATTATTATCATTTTATTGTTGTTTTTGTTATGATTACATTTTGATATATGCAAAAGAAAAAAAAATATTACATGTCAAAGATTAATTCCATATTAACAATATGTAGCTACTGTATAATTTTAAAAATAAAATTAACAATGCTTAAATATATTTTTATATTTTTATTTAATTTAATTAATTAATTAATTATTTTTTTGTGCCAGGGATTGAACTCACGACCTTGCATTTGTCAAGTAGGCACTTATGCCACTGAGCTAAATCCCTGGACCCATAAATATATTTTTATAATCTTTTCTTCTAAAATTATGTAGATCTTTTATCTATTCTTTATCACAAGCCCTACCCAACATGCAGTTCTTTATCAACATCTTGCAGTTAATTTATGTATTGAATTGTTAATATATGTCAATTTCTTCAGTTAGTAAGAATAAAATAGGTTGAGTGTATATAAAATTAATGTCTGCCAATTTCAGGACAATAAGTAAATCTCAAGCAAAAAAATTGTCAGGAATGTTAAGAAATTGCATTCCTTAATCATTTGATCCATTTAGTTGAGATGTATAATTTAATATCTAGCATTGTTTATTTAGAGATAATTTAAAATCCTAATGTACATATAATAAACAGTAAATGTCAGTCACACCAGAGATAAAATTAGTATTTTTCTTATCTTTAAAAACCAGAGTAAAGTAACACAGTATATATATTGACCTTGATACAACCAAGATGCAGAACATTTTCATTGCATCAAATATTCTACAGATTCCTCTTTAATACTTTCTTCCACAGCCATTATTAGCTTTTTAGTATCTGAAAAAGATCATTACTGTCTTCTTCATTTCTATAGTGTTGTCATTTGAAGAGAATTATTTAATTGAAAAATACAGTATTCAATTCTTTGATTTTTTCATTCTGTATTATTGTCAGAAGTCATCAAGTTTGTATATCAAAAATTTGCTCTTTCTCATTGATAAACAGAATCCTATGATATTAATGGACTGAATTATTTTTCATTTATTTAAGGACCTCATGGACTTCCATTGTTTTCTACTATAAATGCTGTTGATATTTTGCTATTGTATATAATTTTTCACAGAACATAGATTTTTTTTCTGTGAAAAAAATACTCAGGGCTGTGATTCTTGTGTTGAAGATATATATACTATTTCTCATGGAATATTTCAGTGATGCTAACTATGTATCTTTTAATTATATCAACATTTGAATGACAAAATGTTGCATTTAGTCTTACCAGAGCTTCAGTTGGTCATTGTGTTTCAGTGTGTGTGTATCTGAGTGTCAGCAATGAAAAAAAGATATCCTTGGACAAAAAGTTACAGTTCTAAAAGGAAGCGAAGAAATGAAATTTCTAAAATTTGATTACAGAAGTTTTCCACATCTAAAATAAACACATGAATTATACTGACTTGATCACTATAATTTTGTATATAAATATAATCACTGCACTGTACTGTATAGATATGTATAAATACTACACAATTAAAAGGAAAATAAGTGAATAGGTATCAATAGGAAACTTGCTATGGAATGAAACATGCTTAAAGACAGCTTTTCTTCCATGGACTTGAGAAACTGTCTTCCCTTATGTAGAGAAGCAATTACTTCCTTTACACCACTATAAATAAGTATAATTGTTATTAGACACATAGCAAATATCCATCTGGACATGCTTTTTGGGAGAAAGACACTTGGGAAATGAACAATGCTGGGATCATCGAACTGTAACTTCTAATTATCTCCATTAGGGATGGGTGTACCGAATGGGTTAGCATTTAGAAAATGTCATTTTGTGTGTTTTCTGCTATCAAGATATCATTGCCTTCAGTGAATGATTCCATTCACTAGATATTTGAAAGCAATTTTGCACTGGCATGATGAGCATTGGTACAGATGTTTGAAAATACAATAGCTGGAGAAATGAGCTAATTCATAACTCTTTTTAGAGGGAAAACAATAATCTGAGAATAAGTAGCAGGGATTGAAAAAGGTTGTCCTCCATTTCTTCAACCCTCATATTGCTTTATACGCTTCATGATCCTTAAACCTAAAAACATAAATAAAATTTCAAAGCCCTCAGCTGAACTCAGCATTTCTGTCCATTTAATAATTTTCAAGATTTATTCTTGCAAAGGTTATCATGCAATTGAAAGTTGCATTTTATATTTTCTTGATGTACAATATCATTAAATAAATGCAAGACACTCAGGACAACACAAATAGAAATCTTTTCAAAATGACAAAAGACCTACTTTATTAAAAATTTCTGCTCAAATTTAACACAAACAGATCACAACCTTCTGTAACTAAAATAGACAAATACAATGGTGAAATATTATCATGAAAGAATTGATTAAACCACACAATCAATAATTTATTTTATTCTAAAGATACTTGGCATTAACTCTTATGTGATCTTTGGCACAAAGCACTATTTAGTTGAAAAGTATAGCTTTTGACATTGTAAAATGAGTGTATTTTAACAAGCAGTTGACACTTCAAGATATTTTTATTAATGTTTTAGCATTGTATGATATTTAAGGTGTGGTCCAGTATTTATTTTCTAGTAGTACTAGGAATCAAACTTAAGGCTTTGCACTTACTAAGCAAGCACTCTACCACCTAGGTACCTCCCCAGCTTTAAAAGAATATACTATAGCTATAATTTTTCAACTTTCATATTAAATGGGTCTTGAAAATGTTTTATTCAGTTTTCTCTTTGCTGAAAAGTCCTTATAGCAGTCAGTTGCATATATTTCCCGGTATAATATCTATTGCTGACAACAGTCTCATGGAGAAAACACTCTGTTGACCACTTGCTGTGCTGTGCATAATTCTCTCCACAATACTTAGGACTTTATCCCATTATCTTCTACCCAGGAGAGTAGGCAGTGATTCAGACTAGTGATAAGGGTGCAATTATGAGACAAGTACAATATGGGATTTCGTTGCTATCATTATTATAAATATTAATTTTTGTTTGTTTGGAGACAGATTTTCTCTGTGTAGTTCACACTGGCCTTGAATTGACTCTGTAGCCTAGAGAACCCTCAAAATCATGGTAACACTCTTGCTTCACCCTCCCAACTGATGCAATTCAGCATCATTCTTGACATTTTTATGTTAGAAAATGTAAACAATTGTATCAAATATTGCGGTAAGTAGAAAAGAACCTGCTTTGGGTTTAATAATATATTAGGTAGTGGTTATCATAAGCTTGTTATCCAAATTTTAAATTATGTATCAGTTCTACAACAATGATTTTCTAATTTAATAGGGAATTTCAACTTAATAATGAACATAAACTTTGTGAATTTATTCAATACCAACATTGTGAAAATTGGAGAAATTATAGTTAGAATAACATGTGATGAATGCATATACATATATGTACCTTCTGTACTGAAATTTATAAAGGCAAATGTGTCTATACTTGATCATTATGTCTAGAATATTTCATTATTCATATCACAACATATGGTTCATAGCTATTAATCAAATATTTTACATGGGAGTGTACTGACATAGCAATGCATTTTTTATATTATGCCTATTTCACTATGGAAATATTGCTCTATGCACTATATACTTGAAAAGCATTCTCTGCAGGTCTAGTATTAAGTGCTTTCTTTTAACAGAAATATGTGTCCTGTTTTTGTATTAAGGAACTTCATTTTGTGCATTCATGGAGCCTGTAACATTCCAAGCCACTTTAGTCAGTGCACTATCGTTTCAACCAAATATATTATTTGTCACTCCAAAACCTGATTGCTTTATTTCAGAAGTATATTGCAAGGTTGTTTGTGTGGGACTATAAACTATTCCATACTACTACAGTTTGCTTCCTGTGAAGGACACCATCACAAAATAAAATGATACTTTCAAAGTACTGTATAAACAACACAAAGGAAAAATGGTTATATCAAAAAAAATTTTCTACTGAGCTAAGTTAAATCCTTGAAGTTCTCTCAGTATTATCCCATAGGAATCTATCTTTGACCCATTTCAACTGTACTTGCTATTGATTAATTCCTTCACCTACTCACAATACTGTATGTGTGTGTGTTCCAAATGGAAACTGAGGCTCCAGAAGTCAGGACAATTCCTCTAATCAATGTATTTTTAATAAGTACAGTTTCATTTTGTGCACCTTTGTAATAGGCCTATGTATTCACAAACTGCCTCTAGCTTGGTTATAGTGCAGCAATCACTTTACCCAAAATGGAACATAGAGCAGAAAAAGTGAGAGAGATTTGAAATTCAATAAATTTTATTTCAAAATTTGTTTGTCAGATTTGGCTCCACAGACTAGTTAATACTAATTTTACATGATTCATATTAGCAGAAACCAGAATTAATATATATATAAATATAATTTTATTTATTAAGTGTGATAAAGACAGAATATATGCCATTCTTTATGTTTTATCTGGGAAAAAATAGAAAACAATGTAAATGACTATTTTTTTCATTTACATGATATGTTATTTTTCTTTTGTTACAAAGACAAAATACCTGACACTCAAAGATAGTAGGGGAAGCATTTATTTAGCTTATAGTCTGTGGAGGCTTCAGTCTATAGTTAGCTGGCTCCAAGGCAGAGTGGTAAATTGCAATGGGACAACAGATCATGGTGGTAGAAGACAGCATATATGATAAGTGACAGAGAGCGGAGAGCAAGGCTGTTTCAGTCCCTTGTGTTGTATCCAGTCTACTGGAATTTGAGCAGTGCCATTTAATCAGTGGTCTGATCCACCAGTCACCCACTCTTAATCCCAGCCCTGCACTATGGATCAGTCACACACTAGAGATAGCTGCCTCCAAAAAGCCCGCCCCCATGACTACACAAGGCCTTTGAGTGGACCTCCAGACACAAAAATGGATACACAATATGTGTATTATAGCACAGTGAAATTATTCTAAACAGTATATGCATATGAATATCTGATAGAATTAAAAACATTTGCCTAATACTCTTTGAACTTATGGCATCATAATTTTTGAAATATTTGAAGATGCTTGTACAGTTATAAGGAGATCTAGCATATCCATGTAATGGCAATGAACAGTACATATCTCTATCAGTTCAGACTGCTACAGCCAAGCACCACAGACTACGGTTACAGACAGTCAAAACTTATTTTTCACAATTCTAGGACCTAGAAGTCCGAAATCAGAGTACCAGCATGGAGGATTCTGGTGAAGGACCTCTTCTGGGTTGCAGAGAACCAGCTTCTTGCCAGACCCTCATATAGTTGAAGAACCGCTACCTACTTCTGTTTCCTTTTTGATTTTTGTGTTTATTTCAGACTCATTTTGTAAAGTAAAATGTCATATGAATAGTGGAAGCTCTTCCTAGGCCCTTTGCCAATTTATTTTCTCTTTCTTCTGAGAGGGAACAATTTCACTAAAACTTGATATTCATTATTCATTATTTTCATGATTGTTATTCTATTTCTACATATATGTTTCCTAAATGATTGCTTTGGAGGCTTTCAAACATCACTACCTATCATTCTATTTTTTATAATTTCTTTTATGACAGCTTTCGCTCATGACCTAGTTTTCCTCTCCAAAACCCTGTCTTCTAATACTATCATATTGAGATTAGAGTTTCAACATATAATTTGAGGGAATGTACATATTTACCCCACAACATCTAATAACACATCAGCATGTTGGCCTTCCTACAGGCAAGATACAGAATACTTCTCTCCTTACAAAAATTTATTATAATTTGGGTTTATGCTAACACCTATTACCCTCTTGCACCTAATCTCTCCCTAACCATGGTAAACACAATCTGTTTCTGTCATTTTGTCTTTCAAGAATGCTACATATGGTAAAATCACTAAGAATGTCATTGCAAAGACTGCAAAAATGTGCTTTTCCATAAAAGCAACAAAGAAACTTTTAAAAAACAGAAGCATCATTGTATTATTCTGACAGTGATACACAAGTATACTGACTATTAAGAGGAGCTCAGGAAAAATAATCTTGGTTTCTTCAAAAAAGCCCAATACATTTTATAACTAATTTCTGCATGGAAACAATTGATGCCTGAAGACAGAGATACCACCTTGAAAGATTTTATTGAAGGTACTCCAAAGCAAAATCTTTCAACCAAGAAAACCTATTTCCAATACAGCTGTCTTTCAAAAATGAATGCACAGTGAAGACCTTTCTAGATTAAAAAAAAAATTTTTCTAATGTGTCTGAAAAGAAAGACCAAATGACTTTCGGAGGCCAGATGTAAGTGATAGTCTTAATGCAACCAAAAGTCAGAGTACCAGAAAAATCATCTATACAGTGTTAAAGGACTGATTATAAGTGAATATTTCTTTCACCTTTTACCTGATTTAAAAATTAGTTATATAAATAAACTATATATAAATTGTATTGGTAGTTCTTTAACATAGAAATATAACTCAGATAAGGTGTATTTGTATGTATGATTAACTCTGGTTTGGAGTAAAGAAATAAAAACTAGTGGTGAATTCATAATTACGCTGGACTTCTGACTCTAATAAATATAATATGGAAAAATGATACTACAAAAAGAGGAAAAGGAAATATACTTTCTCTGCTAAATTATCTTTGCTCTTCTGCCCAATAACATTTGACTTGTTTGTGTGAGTGTATTTGTAAGCTATTTATCCTCATCCTATTAACAACTTATCTATTCTTTTGTCAATTAAATTGTGTTTTGATTATAGTGGCTTGCTGCTAAGAATAAAAATTAGGTTCTATTATTTCTATGATTTTCTTTGTTTAATTCCTGTTGGATAGTTTTTATGTACTTTTTATATAAACAGAAGAAATCATTTATATATAATTATAAAATAGTACAATGGGATTATGATTGTTTTTCAGTGCATGTATAGATCAAATTAACAATATCTTCAGACTACTAAATATCCTAAAATATGAACGTAGAGTATTACTCCATTTATATTTTACTAGTTTCATCAGAATTGCTTACTTCCCGTGACTATTTTATTATTTATGTACCTAAGTATTTCACTTACATGCTATGTTAAATGATGTTATATTTTCATTTCTAGTTCCTATTTTTATTACCATGTACCAAGTCAGTATTCATATTTTGTACAATAATCTGTAATTCTGTAACCGTGCTGTAAATTATTTAGTTTCTAAAGTTGACAGTTGTTATGTTGACATTTTGAGATTTTCTATACAGAAAATTATGTCAGAACATTTTATTTTTTTCTTCTGCATTTATATCTCTTCTTCCTATTTTATTACATATCTTTAACTTCTGGCTAGTATTCTCTTCATGGAGTCATAGGAGACAGATTCGTTTCATTCCTGAACTTGCTTGCATAACATCAGTTTTGACATTATTTAATGCAGTGATAGTTGTATTTTATTTCCAGGCATTCTCTATCAAGATAAGGAACTTTCTCTCTGAACTGGTCATGGGATTTGTCAAGTCTATTAAAGGGAACATATAGGTTTCTTGTAATTTAGCCTGTTGATATGATGAATAACAGTAATTCAGCTTGTGTCAAATCATCCTTGATATATGGAATCATTTCAAGTTGATTACATTATGTAGTTCTTTTTACATGTTTGATTTGATTTGCTAACATTTTCTCAAGCATTTTGGATAGTCACAATAGTAATGGAGCAAGAGTTTCCCATTCCTGTAATACCTTCATAAATTTTTGGTAGTAAGGCTTCAGTAGGACCCTTCTGATGTTAGTAGCGTGGCATGGGAACCCTGCCTTATTACTAATGGATTAAAGTAGAGGTTACTCAATTTACATCCAGTTATACCTATCCAATGCATGTTTGTATTCTGGCTATCCATTATCTCTCCATTGATAATTTATTTGCTTTAGGACTTCTAGCTCTCTATTTTCCACACATATTCTCTACTCAGTACTGTTGGATGTGATGAAATGTAGTCTCATTAATTGAGTTAAAGTGAAAAATTATTGACTCTACAAGTCCCAGGTTGATATCTCCTATGGAAAGAGCTAAGAACTATTAAATACTACTTGTGAAGGTAGGTAGTTGCTAGTCTTCAAACTATGCTGGTTTGGAATTTGAGGTAGGCCCCCAATGTGTGTGTGTGTGTGTATATGTACAAACACACATGCTGGTAATTGTGAACATGTGCTTGCTTCATGTAAAGAATAACAGTTCTTGTCTAAGACTTCTTTTCTAAATTCATTCTTTGATGCTTTGGCTATAGAAAGGCCTTTTTGAAGTGTTTTCCAAACTCATTTTTATGGACTAAGTTAGCAATGTCCTTCAGATCCAAATCTGGAATGTATGAAGCCAAATGAAAATCCAGGGAACTAAACATTGTCTTTACTTGATTTCCTGCAAGGTATCTTGTTTGCCCCATCTTTCTGTTTTCTTATATGTATTTTGTACTTAATGATTTTTACAGTTATTCCACAGGAAATCTGGCGTATATAAATCTTTCCAAAATGGAAGTCTACAAGTTGTTTTGTATTTATTTATTTAAAAGTGGGATTCTTGTTACTAACAAAAGCTTGGAGTATAAAATTATAGTTACTATGTGCATAATTCATTGTGCATTATGCATGGAGTTATACTCACCGTGGACACTTATATAGAGGTTGATCAAAATACAGAGTGTGTGTTTAATTTAAAAATTATTGCAGTAAGGGCTGGGGATTTAGCTCAGCGTCATAAGCACCTGCCTTACAAGTGCAAGGTCATGAGTTCAATCCCCGGTAAAAAAAAAAAAAAAATTATCGCAGTAAAAGAACATTGCAATTTACTCACCTTAGAATACTTTCACTCACTTCAAAACATTTCCTGAACTATGTCCAAACTTCCAGAACATCTTCCAAAGTGACAAGAAAGATGGGAGAGACAAGTAGGTACAAGAAAGAAATTGAGAGGAAGAAATTTTTAGGCAGATTAATGATAATTTGTCTTTTATTGTGATTTTTAAATTTAAGAATTGACAATAGGTTTTTATAATGTCTTGTACATGGAGGAATAGTTAAATGGAGAAAAATGATTATTTAGTTATTAGAAATGATGACTGATAAAATATCAAGCCACTCTCTTTAATAAATTCACTTTAAGGAGGTTTGAAACTATTTTTAACCCTCTAGAAAGTCCATACAGTGTGTATCATATATATTTGTTTCTGTGTATCTGTAAATGCACAGGCTAAAAAGATGCATGTGCATCTTTGTAAAACAAAACAAAAATAAAATTTTTTTGTAAAACAAAAATTAAAACACAAAGAATTTCTCTGAAGTTATATGTTTAAAAGTGTTCAAACTGTTATGTCCTAAATTACTTCTTATTGTGTCTTGTAAGATTTTTTCACATTGTGCATTGTTTTATAAATAAAATTGTACATATTTTATTGTCCCATGTTGTACTCAAATTACTTCATCTGGTGCTTAATTGAAGAAATAACAATCAGTTTCAGTACTAAATGAAAGAAATGGTTTTAGTTAGATGTGTTAAGAATAACTTTGTCAGTTTCATTTTAATGAATTGCTATGTAAAGCTCAGAAGAAGCTTTTATCATAAATGTTTTTCATTTTCATTCTAACTTGGAATCCTAACCATTTCATCTCTGACTTATGATTTGAAAAGCTTTATAATCATCTAATTACTTGTCTTAAATAAATTTACTATAGATTTATGGGAGAACAAATTATCTGCTGTACTTTAAGAACTAAAATATAATAATTTTATTTTAAAGATACTTAATATGCTATATCTTTTAAAATAATTTTTAAAAATTTATTTTAATATTGTAAAGAAGCTCATTCTTAGAGGGCCACTTGGTAATTATAAACACACACACACACGTGTGTGTGTGTGTGTGTGTGTGCATGCATGCAGAGTTACTCTCATTAACTCACACAAACCAAAAGTAACAAATGCAAAAATACATAATTTCTCTTATCTGTATTCAAATGATTAAATTTCCTCTTAAATTCAATAATTAAGAAGTTATTACTCAGTCAACTTTCTTATATATATATTATGACTTACGCATAAAAATAATATTCATATTTCTTACTTGTAGTCTATACTAATATTAGATAATTTTGCGCTGCTGAGATTGAACTCAGGGCCTTGTGCAAACTAGGCAAGTGCTGTGCCACCAAGTTACAGCCCCAGCCCTATATTAATAGTGAAATGGTAGATTCAGTAACTAAGATGACTGTATCAGGAGGAATAATTATTGAAAGGATGACCAGCAGATGACATTTCTTTTTTGTTTTCTAAAATATGAGGTAAATAGCTAGAAAATCTAACAGTTCTGTGAAGAATCTTCAATTGATTACTCTAGTGTATAATAAATATCTTCACTGAACAGATATTTTTCTCATCAAATAAGGCTGCATATATTTTATATCACTGGTATAAAATTGTGATTATTTGTTACAGACATGGTAGAAACATGAGTCATCTCAATGATAAACAGTAGACAGAATCAGGACAGTACAAAGCACGAAGCAGGTAGTTTCTACTTAACTTTGGAATGACTTGGGCTTTATAAAAGTAAAATTTCCCTCAGTGATACGATGTTGATAAAAGTTAAATAAGAAACCATCACCAGGCAGTTCAGCATGAGTCAAAAGCATATGAATCAACCTTAAAATCTTGCTTTTCCAAATCAATGTGTATTTCTCACCCTTTAAAGGATTATCCATATTACTTTTATTATCTTGTGTATATGTGGATTTTGTGTTGTGGATGTAAAAGAAAAAGAATAAAAATACAAATATGGGTAAATTTTGTCTTATTTAATTATGTTATTTTTTCTTGATTCTGTCTTTGCTTTCATCATAAACTTCACTTATATTACCTACAATAAAACTAGGAGTCTAAACATTTATTTGTTACTTTATTAATACATGTTTGTAGTACTTGCAGTTTGCAATTATGGTGGGGAGGGGGTATATGTAAAAAGTACAGCTTGATTCTTTCGTAAATCACTTTCTTTCTTCCCACCTCCTTCGCCTTTCTTTAAGTTCCCTTTCCTCATTCTCAAACTTGTTGATGTTATCAAACTTAGCTCATGTTTATATAATGTTTACATTCACTTAGGTTATTACACTGCTGTACACAGTGTATCTTCACTCTGCTCAGCTCTTCTCCTCCCATCTCTTTTCATCCACATCGTCTTGGACCCTTTCGCATTTGTAAGAGTTCTACCTGCTTATTTCCTATCCAGTCTTCATTGTACTATTTGTACTTTGCTTTTCTCAATGAGAAACCATGTGATATTTAAGCTCATGTGTCTGATTTATTTTATTTGCTATTATATTTTCCTACTAGTATCTCAAATTCGTTATTCTTTATAGCCAAGTAGTACTCTGATCTGTATAGATGCCACATTTTCCTTATCCAATCATCTGTTTATGAAAATTAAAACTGGTCCTGGGATGTTAGCATTATGAATTGCACTGTTATAAGTATTGGTATGCATGTATCACTGTAGTATGATGACTTACTCTCTTTGGGGAAGATTTCTAGAAAGAGAATAGCTGGGTCATGTGGAATTTCTAATTTTAGTCTTTGAAGGATTTCCATACAGAGTTCCACAACAGTTGTACTAGTTTTCATCTCCACCAACAATATCAATGTGTTCCTTTTTCATTACAGACATGCCAACATTTGTTATTTTTTGATTTCTTGATGACTGGCAATCTTTCTGATGTAGCATGGAATCTTAGAGTTGTTTTCATTTGCATTTCCCTGTTAACCAGGGATACTGAACATTTTTTCATGTGTTTGTTGACACTTTGTACTCTTCCCTTGAGAAGTGTCTGTTCATTTCACTTGCACATTTCTTGATTATTTTTTTTTATTTTAGGTGGTCTATTTTTAAATTTTATTTATTTATTTGTTTGTTTATTACTTCACATATTCTAGCTAATAGTTCTCCATCTGAGGAATTGCTGAAAACTTTGTTTCCCTTTCTGTAGATTGTCTCTTTGCTGATTCCTCTGCTATCTGGAAACTTGCCTAATTTGATATACTCCTATTTGTTCACGCTTGCTGTTATTTTTAGCGCAATTGTGATTATGTTTAGGAAATCCTTTCCTACACCCATGACTTTGAGTGTTTAACTCATTTTATCTTCCATGAGGTTCAAAGTTTCTGTTTTAATGTTTAGGCATCTGATCCATTTTGATTTTAGTTTGGTGAAATATATGATTCCAGTTATTATCTTAGTTATCCATTTTTCCTAGCACCATTTGTTGACTAGCATTTGTTTTCTCCAAAATATGCCTTTGGCCTCCTAGTCAAAGATCCGATAGTTAAAGATGTCTGGGGACATTTCTGCATTCTCTGTTTTGTGTGTCTGGCTCACATATCTGTCTTTGTTGTAGTACCGCCTTGATTTTATTACTGTTGTTTTGTACTATAACTTTGAGTTCAGGTAATGTGATGCATCCTACTTTGTTCTTGTTGTTTAGAACTACTTTTAGCATTCTGGGTCTCTTCTGGTTCCATATGAATAGTAAGAGTGATTTCTCTAGTTCTGTGAAGTGTGCTTTTGGTATTTTGTTGGAGAATCCACTGAATCTATGTAAAAGTTTTGGGAATATGGCCACTTTAACAAAATGATTCCTCCTATTCAAGAGTAGTATACGTCTTTCCATTTTCTTTTGTCTTCTTTCATCTTTTTTTTTCTGAGTACTCTGATTTTCTTTATAGAGATCTTTTACTTCTTTATTAGGTTAATTCTTACATTTCATTTTTCTTGATTTCCTTCTCACTGAGTGGATTATTGATGTACACACATGTTATTAAATTTTGCATGTTAATTTATATTCTGCTACATTGCTGAAGTTGGCTATTCTAGGAGATTTGGAGGGAATTCTTTGAATCTTTTGCATGAGATATCTCATCATTTTCAAATAATAATAATTTGAATTTTTCTTTCATGAATATATTCCTTTTAATTCTTTACCTTTCCTGACTAATATTTTGAGTACTGTGTTGAAAGAAGAGATGACAGATTACTTTTATGGTTGTAATTTTATCTGGCTTTAGAATTGGAGTGATGTTTGCTTTCAGAAATGACTTAGGAAGCACTCTATCCCTTTCAATTTCTTTGAAGAGTTTGGGGAATATAAATGATGTAACATCTTTAAAAGTTTTGTAGACATTGGCAGTGAATCTATCAAGTCCAGGGCCTTTCATAGTTTGTAGATTCTTTATTGCTGCATCTATTTTATTGCTTGTTATTGTGTTGTTAAGCATTTGTATGCCTTCTTGGGTTAGATTTGGCAATTTGTGGAAGTCTAGGAATCTGTCCAGCTCCTAAAAATTTCCCAATTCATTGGATTATAATTTTTCATAGTAGTTATCAGTTTCTGGAATTTGATGTCTCTTGTGATTTCAATTTTTGTTTCTAATTGAACAGATGTGAGTATTTACTTCTGTTGGCTAAGGGTTTATCTGCTTGGTTTATTCTTTGAAGAAGAAGCCATTTGATTCATTGAATTTCCATATATATTTTTATTCTTGGTTTGTTTGATTTGCACTTTACTCTTTATCATTTCCTCCTTCACTTTGGTTGGGGCCAAGATGTTTTTTTTTTTAAGTATGTTGAGGTTACGCATAAAGTTATTTATTTGAGTTCACTCTGTTTCTGTTTTCCTAAACTAAACGTTGATTTCAGTGAACTTCCCTCTTACTACTCCTTTCATAGCATCCTAAAAGTTCTATTGAGTTGCACATGTGTTGTCACAAATTTGTTAATATCTTCCTGGATTTCTCCTGTGACTCATTTGTGTTTAGGAAAGTGTTACAAATTTTAGCCTTTTTCTTGGTGGTTTCTAATTCTATTGCATAGTGGTCTAAATACTACACGTGGGTTGATTTCAGTTCTGCCATATTTACTTAAGCAGATTTGTGGAATAGAACATGATCTATTTTGGAGTAAGTACCATGTGCTGCAAAAAAGAGTGTACATTTCATTGTAGTAGGGCAGAATATTCTGTACATGCCTATTAAGTTTATAAGAGTGTGGTTCAGTTCTCTTATTGCTGTACTGACTTTTTGTTTATTTCATTTAAGTCTTTGAGAATGTTCTTTGTTAATATCTTCCACTATAATGTGTTGGTATGTCTTTGATCTTTTAGGATCAGCAGTATTTGTTTTATGAACAGAAGTGCTCCAGTATTTGCTGCATAAATACTTTCCAATATCATCTTTCTTTGCTGAGTTTCCCTTAAGTCATATGTAATGACATACGTTGCTTTATCTGATTGGTTTTAGCTTGAAGTTTACCATGTGTGAGATTAAAATTGTTTTCTCTGCTTGGTTATGGAATCCTGGTGCATGAAATATTGTTATCTAGCCTTTGATTTTTAGGCTATGAATATCTTTCTAGGCTAGATGAATTTGTTTAATGCAACAGATTGTTAGATTCCATTTTCTGAGGTTTTTTTTTTTTTTTTCATCTGCCAATCTATGTCTTGGAGAGTTGACACTATTAACATGCAGAAATACCACCTAGATGTTTTGATTACTGCTATCATTGAAGTCTTTCTCTGTTGGTGACCCATTGGTCTTTATTTTGGTGTCATCTTTTTTTTTCTTCCATTGACTTTGCTTAATGTTTCACATTATCTGAGTTTTTAGCTTTACAATTTTATTCATTCTTATCTAGGACATTTTTCAGTATTTTCTGGGTGCTGGTTTCATATTCATATATTTCTTGAGCTGGTGTTTTCATAAAGTATCCCTATTTCTCCAAAAACAGTGATACCTCCTCAGTTGTCAAACTCAATTCCATTCAAATTCATGTTTAAATATCAAAATGTTTGAGAGATGAAAATATTTTTCCCGTAAGAAATAATGAAAAACCAAATAGTTGGTTCTGAGGTCCAAAAATTACACTTATTACACTTATAAATTCACAAATTTCATGATGCTTTCTTTCTTTAACTCCATCATGGATCTTATCATAGTTTTTCTCTTAGTTTTGTGATACTCCTGGCACCACAAACTTCTTTGGAGCTATGGTTATGATGCTTTATGCAAATAAAGTAGAAAAATAAGCACAGTGACATATGCTTTGATTCAAAGACACAAGCAGTGTTTGTTTTCTGAGTGAGATTGGTACTTATATTAAAGCATCATCCCATTGTGCCTGAGGCAAGAAGTGATGTATTACTCACTTATCACCTATACAGACTTTTTCAAGTTGGATTTTCAGCTCAACTATCAAGCAAAATTAACACAGAGCAGATTATTTTTTCAAACTTTGCTGTTCCAGTAGTGGAAAGTTCAAACTTAGCCCCTTTCAACAACTGAAGTATCATTGAGTTTTGAAAAAAAGTTTTGCTGGAAGTATTAATCTGGAATAGAAGTTGTTTGCTGTTACAGTATGTAATACCCCATTCCAAGCTCTTCTGACTTTTAAGGTTTGTGCTGAGAAGTCTGCTGTAATTCTAATGGGTTTACCTTAATGTGTTATTTTTTGTTGTTGTTTTTCTCTGACTGCTTTGGAAATTCTGCGTTTTTCTCTTATTGGATATCTGGCAATTTAGTAAGGATATGTCTTGGCAAACTTTTTCTTCATAGTTTTTTGGTGTTCTGAAATATTGTTTATTTGTAGGTTGATGTCTTGTCTCATATTGGAAATTTTTCCTATAATTTCTGTAAACATATTAATAAGTTTGATTATCCTCCAGCTTTTATCTAACTCCGATTAGCATTAGGTTGCTCTTTTTAGTGTCGTCTAGTAAATACTGAATGATCTTTTCTTTTCTCATGTTTTTATGGCTTATCTATGCACTTCATAATTTATTAATTTGTCTTCAATTTTAGACACACTGACTTCACATTGGTTATTTCTGCTATTTATTAATTACACTCAGGACTTTAATTTCAGGTATTTCTGTATGATTTTTGGAGTATTTTATATCTTCAGTGAATTCATCATTCATGTTTTGAATCAATTTGATCAGCTCTTACACTTTTTTGGTCATTTCCTTGCAACTATTTTGAGCATTTTGAGTGATATTTCTTTGGCCTTTTACTTCATTTTCTCTTTGAGCTCATTGTTTCTTCTCTCCTATAACTTTTTGGTAGAGTTCGTGCTCCCTGGTATTTATTTCTGTGCACATTTGTGCTTTCTTGTTTTGTTTTAGAAGAGTTGGGAGAAGTTGGTTGTCTTCAGGAGTCTTGCTTTCATATGTTCATGTGTGTATTTATGTATAATTTTTATTGTTTATTATCCCTGGACATCTAGATGCTAGCATGTTAAGAAAACCAGTTGTTAACTACTGTAGTGAACTGGTAACTGGTGGTCAGCTTAAACACCAGCTGAACAGAATCAGAATGGTGTAGAGCACGGATGGCCCACCTGAGGACTGTTGCCAGAATAAAAAGGAGACTTGGAGAGGAAGAGCAGTATTGTTGGTTCTCCTAAGTGTTGTTGTTTCCAGTCATTGGTTCTTCTGGAGGAGCTTGTCATGCTGGCTCCCCTGATAAGAACACAGATGTTCTCAGCAGAGGAGTGGACCTTGTTGCTGAAAATGGCTGCGGTTCACTTTGGGGGAACTTTGGTCCCTGTTTGAGTATTGCTTCCTGGCTCCAGAGAGGAAGATGTGTGCTACTTAACTTCGAGAAGTAGTTTGTTGCGCTGGCTTTCTGATATTTACTCAACTGTTCTCATTGTCGGAGGAGCTTAGGACCTCACAGTTACTGAGGAAGGCTGTGATACTTTTCAGGGCAGTCCTGGTCCTTATGTTGAGCATCGTTTCTTGGCTTCACCCCACTGGTACAGACTTTCTAACTTCAGCTGCTGACCTTTGGGCCTTCCCAGCCCACAGGTCAATGAAACAGACTTGCATGAGTCATTGTCCTTTGGCCTCCAGTTGGACTCATAGGGGGCATTGTCATGGGCTGTAGGTCTTCAGCTGGACTCATGCAATACAATGCTGTGGAATCCAGGCCCTGGGCTAAATTTCCTTGGGTTTGTAGTGTATGGATAGATTTCCTGTCTTTCCTTCATATTTACCACCTTGGGTGATCATTGTAAAATAATACTGTAAATGATGTGTCCTGTATCTAATTGTTCTCCTTGCAACCCCTGACTACAACAGCTACTATTATGTTTTCTCAGCTATGGTAGTAAATTCAGTGGTATCAGTGGTGTTGAATGTCAACTGGATATTGACAATTCTTGGACTCACTTATGAAATACTTTGACTAGAATAAAGAAGATTATGATTTTAGTAAACATAATTAGGGTACCTCTATACTGACAGATAGAACTTCAGACCACTCATTTCTAATGGATGTAGGCAGCAGTTCCAGAGCTCAAATATATCATTCAACTAACTGCCTTTTCCTTCAAGATTGCTCCCCTTTGATGATTTCTCCCTCCAAACAGCCAAACATTTGGTGCTGACCCTCTGTATCCAGGGTCAAAATCCCTTACCCAGGATGAAAGAAGTAAATCAGCTCAAAAGACAATTGTATTTTGAACTTAATGGTATGACCCAGTTGACACTAGCACCTTCCAAGACAGACTCTCCAAACCTGAAATCTTGTTTTTATAGTAGGGAACCCAAACATGTGTACAAACTATAATGTGAATTTTTTCTCTTGTAAGGTGTTACTTTTCTGTACTTGGGCATGAGAATAGAGCCTTGTAGAAATATAGAAAGGAACAGTATCTCAATAACTTCTTTGACTAAAAAACAAAACAAAACAAAACAGTGTCTACAGAAGTCCTAATGCCCTTCATTCTTGTTTAACACTATAGTAATGAAATTTCTATATAATAAAGGGATAAGAAAGAGTTAGCCACAGTTTTTTGAGATGTATGACAAATAAATCTAGTGAAAACACTGAAATTCATTGGATTCTGAAGTTAAACCCAATAAATATATTGAGTCCATTTTTCTAAAGATAGAATAAATTCAAAATGTTACAAATGGCTATGTCATGGATTAAAAAAAAAGGAAAACACACTTATATTGCATTTTATAAGACTGGCAAACTAGGTTAAACATAGTGACAAAGGAAGGGAAAACAAAGAAATCTAAATTTAAAACAATATATATATATATATATATATATATATATATATATATATATATATATTTTGTCTTCCTTCTGATGCATTGTATGTGGTAAATCCCTGAACAGCAAACATTTGAGTTGTAAATGTTCACAGATATGAATGGATCTCACATTATGAATCTTTATAGATGCCAACAATCATGGAAGTAGCTCAAGTGACCCCTGGATATTATCAAGTTGTGCTGCTGTGTGCTTACTATATGGTGTGATACTGTACAGTACAGTGCTCAATGGGAGACTAAGATTTCTAGAAGCAAGATTGAAAAGCAGTGGTCATACTGAGGGGAAGCAATGATCATGGAACCAAAAGTGAAAGTAACTGAGGATGGACCAAGGCAAAAAGGTGATAGACATCACTCCACCATTTACCCATTACCGTTCTGGCTCCGTTTTGTAACTCTATTCTTAGTTCACTCCACACAATCTCCTGTGTGTTGGTTGTTATATTGTCCAGTACCACCATTATAAGGCAACTGTAAACATAAAAATGGTGGGGCAGGGATTTAGCTCAGCAGCATAAGTGCCTTCCTGGCAAAGGCAAGATCATGAGTTTGATCCCTGGTACCAAAAAAAAAAAAAAGAAAGAAATATATATATATATATATATATATATATGGTGTATATTTTTTATGCTTTACATTATATATTTTTGTCAAAGGTGTGTAAGATTTACTTTGTCAGGCTGACAAATGAATCCAGCTTTCAAATATTCTCCTTGAAAAGAATTCATACTTCTTAAGAGCTGAATTGTACACATTGACATACATATGTACATAAATGTATAAAACTGTTAGGTGTAAAAGAAGGCATGAAAATATCTTATACAAAAAAAGTAAAATATATTTTATGCATTTGTTAAATAATCAAATATACAATCTACTTCCTATTTTTACCTTTCCTACTACTGTGGGAGAATGTATTATAAGAAACACTGAGGAAAGTTTAACATTTTTAAGTTCCAAGGTAGGTTTTGAAGTTTATGGGAAAACAATGTTTTCAAAGTCAATGTAAAATAACTTATTGATGTCCTTCCTGAGATAACAAGTTTAATATAGATCTATATTTTCATCTTTTTTTACTTGATGTTTTAAAAAAATATAGAAAGTGCTGGCAGAAAATTAGTCAAGTAAAACAGTTTTTATATTTTTCATTGTTTCAGGTACATCAGAAAGTGAAAAGGAATATTACTATACACTGTCCTCATGCTTTGGAGAATGCATATTCATAATAAGACAGGTGCATACTAGGCCTTAATGCTCTTAATAATCATTCTCAATATGTTTCTAAGATATTAATGCTTTATATATTGTTTGGCTGTGTTACAAGGAATTAAAATTATTATAACATTTCTTAATGCTAACCAATAACTAAGACATTAATGATTTACATACTGAAACCTGCCACAATTAAAAAAAATGCTGAAAATTCTCTGTAACTATTTCACATGTAAATTTGTAGTGGGCAAATTAATATGAGTGTTTCTTCCACCACAGTATTTTGTGAAGTTAGTGAAAGTTTTGGTATCATAGCCACACAAACCTGAAACATTTTCTATCCCAAAGCCTAATTACTTAAAATAACATAGTATTATCACTTACAACTGGGACTCAAAGCACAGGTCCATGTTCCCTACCGATGTTTCCCATGCCTAGGGCTGTCCATAGCTTCTGAGCTTGGAATTGTGTCTGGCTCACGGGCTGGGTATCTTTACCTGCCTATCTGGATCATCAGCTGGACGTGCTGGGAAGCCATACCCTGGCTGCGTTCCTTTCTATCTTTTTTTCAAAAGAAGATGCCAAAGGTCCTTTCCGTGCACCTACAATATCGACCTCATGTGATGAACTTCTTACGTGGTACCTGTCCTTGCTCAGAAACCCAGGCAGAAACTGTAAGATATCTTATGACCTAGACTCAGAAGTGATTAAATATCTACTCTCCATTCCGTAGTCTCGTACGTTGTGAAATCTGTACTAGGTTCAAGAAAGGCAAACAGAATTTTCCTCGCCCAAACGTTAAGTACAGGAAGTGAAGAAACTGAAAGTGATTTTCTTTGCAGCCAGTCTTTATTTCAGCACATGTGTACACACATGCAGACGTACTATGCTTATGTATGGGTTTCCACTGTATAGTAAGATTTTAGTAACCAGGGTCTATTTTATTCATTACTTTCAACGTCTTTGTGCTGTTTTATGCAATGACTTCTGAAAAAAAAAATCTAAATGGTTGCACTGATAGATCAAATATCATTGAATATTGATAAATATTTTTTTCAAAAAAATGTTAAAGCAATTACAAAGAAATAGTAGAGAAAGGATGAGGACAAAGAGAAAATTGTAGTTTTAAGCTATTAAATGTTACTCTTCCTGAAATGAGCAAGTTACAAAAATTTCACATTGATTCTTGTGTTTTTGCTTCATATTTCATAGCAGCAAAAGCCCAATCACCTATAATAATTTGGTTTCTAGCTGTTTTCTTTTTTTCTTGTTTCAAGAAATAAAATAATAATAATAATTGTCACAACAAACCAAGGACCCTGACCACGATAAGTAAATGAAGAAAAAACAACTACTTGGATGTAGAAAAATACCAAATTTGTTAGAACGTAGTGAAGAAACAATCAGATATAAATTCAAATGATGGGAGAAACTATGCATTTCTAAACATTTCCCAATATACCTGGAAGATCTGGAATGGTGAAGTTTTACAAAAATAAGTTAAGAATATTGAAACTGTGATGACCTAGTATGTTAAATAATCACTCACTGCTCAAATTTAGTTAAAATAATGTGAAAATTTTGTTGCTTAAAAAAATATACCAAGAACCGGGAATATAGCTCAGTGGCTTACGTGCCTGCCTGTCAAGCGCAAGGTAGTGAGTTTGATCCCTGGTACCAAAAAAACAAAAACAAAAACAAACAGACAAATAAACAACAATATATACCAAAATGACTTAAGTCAAATAAAACTTCTTGCATTTTGTGAAGTGTTTTATATTATCCTAGTTTTTAACACAGTTTTATAAAATTGACATTTATTTACAACAAGGAGATAATAATATTATGGATTATGTATTTCTTTTTGAATTATAAATATTTGGGTCTAATGAGTAATTTACATCCTAGTATTTACATTGTGAACATTTTAAAATGATTTTATAGTTCATGGTTGTAATGTTAGACAAATCTTCACTGTAATATTGTAAAAAAGGTTTATTTAGATACTAGAGATCATACAAATTTTACTTAACCATAATCTGTTATGGTAAAACAATTTTTAAGTAAAAAAAATCTTGGTATACAAGAAGTAAACTTTTTAAATCAGAAAATTCATATTATTAAAATTATTCTGCATATTGCATATCCACTTAACTTTCACTAAACCTGAAACTTTAACATAGTTCCATTGTGATTAATCAGGTAAACATTAGAAAGCATTTCTAAAATTCTCATTTTGGCATATTTAATATATACTAGCAACATAAAAATAGTTCAGATATTTCAGCTCATTTGTACATATTTAACCACTCAGAAATATGTACCTATAAAACATTTCCAGCTCATAACACAGTCAAATATTGCACATAACTTTACCTTTAATATGCAGAGAATATCATGAATATGTTGCATAGAAACCTGACTTGCATTTAGTAGTTTTTTTCATTTATGAAGATGAAACATTGATATTTGTCAACCAAGAAGAATATTCTACATGTATGCATGTACTAATTTATGAGCTTTGGATTTTGCAGCCAAACAGTAAATATGTACAGTTTGGTCATTTGATAAAAATTGTGTTACATAACATATGAATTCAATGAATTTACCTGTTTAAAGGCATATATGTAAACTTAATAGAAATCTGACTTAATAATTTATTGTATTTATATCATTATAGTAAAAGTTTATTTAAAAATCTAAGTTGTAAGTATTCAACAGGGAGAGTAGAAATGCATATAGTATTATTGTAAAATTCAACATTCTGAGGAAAGTATAATATAATAGAATTAATTGTTCAAGTAAATGTCAGATGGAAAACTTCTTTATCTCAAAAGATAAAGACCTGGGATTCTTAAAATATAAGATGTACTTAAAGCCCTTAGGAAACAAGCCAGTATTTTGATGTTTTGAAATTGTTCTATCACTCTTATGTCTATTAGGTAAAAGAACAATCTCCTGCCTTGATCAATCTTTTCACTAAGACTATTCAAAATTTTTTTGGCATTTTCTTAATCTATCTACGAAATGCCTCCAGTAACAACATATTCGTTGAGTATATTGATTTATGATTGGATTTGTTCTCTGTCTATGAAAGACATTAGAAAGTTTTCTTTGCAACATTCTTTTCAGAGTAACTTGAATCTGTGTTCCCAGAGCTAGGTCACTAATGCATATTTCAGATGAAGGATTTCTTATTTTCCTCTGAGGCACATTCATCCTTTTGTATCAGCATTACATTATGAGAAAGAGAAAACAAAACAAAAAAATAAGATATGCCATGCAAACCTACTGACTCCCCACAGTAAGCATTATCATTAAAGGTAATTTTAAGTGTTTTGAACAAATAAAAATTAAATTTTATTCTGTGTGGTAAGGTGCAGGGCAAGGGCAGAGACCAGTTACATTTACTTACTTGTGACCTACAAAACTGGACAGTGTATATGTTGCATCTTGCTAAGAATGTTAAAAATGTTGACCATTTTACTAAGAAGGAACTGCTAACAACTGTTATTGCTATTGTTAATATGGGTCCTATTCTTCCATTTAATACAATGTCATGATAAGGAAGCATATGTTGGGATCAACTAAAACGTCCTCAACAAATTAGCATCATGAGATCTAGTCCTAGTAAACCCAACCTTGGGTGAAGGATAGGGAATACAGGTAGAAGGCATTTTTCAAGTGGACAAAACATGAGATCAAATATTAGGAGAAAATGATTTGATTTTGCTTCATAGAATGCACTTGAATTGCTGTACTGTGTTTTCTTTTTCTCAAACATGGTCAGACCAAGTACAAATGAAACAAATGTTTTGTAGACCCATACTCCTACACTTAATATATCTGTCTTCATTAAAGGTGTGTTTCCCTTTCCTAAAGAATGCATTTTCTAGAAATATAATCCATTGTAGAATCTTTCTGTTTATATTGCTTATTAATTCCTAAACTAATTATTGCTAAGGAGAATTGAGTTTGTTACAGGGACTTACATATAAGACCAGAAAATCACAAAGAATGATCATGGTGGATTTTTGCATACATTTATGCTTTTGTTGGAAACAAAGTTAAATCGAATTTCAAGAAATCCTGCAGTAGTATCTGATGTGATATCAGATCCAAGGAAAATTGTAACATTTAAGAAAAGTTTATTAATGTTGGGAATTTATTTTTGCTTTTGCAAAACAATGAAACATCACCAGGGTACATTTAGTATAATTTCAGTCCTCTCTCTCTTTCTCTCTCTCTCTCTCTCTCTCTCTCTCTCTCTCTCTCTCCTCTTCTCTCTCTCTTCTCTTTTTTCTGGTATTGGAAATTGAACTTTGTACCTCATGCTAGTTAGGTACCTCTGTGCCATTGAACTATACTCCTGGCCTTTATTTTGCCACATTACTTATTAATTTTCTTTTGTATAGAATTATAGTACTGTTTAGAACCTTGCCACCAAGGTGTAAATGAAGACCCTCTGAAATCTAGACCTATGAAACATAATCAAGTGTAATCCCAAATTACATGTTAACAAGAAGGGTCAATGTTTACGTTTCTGGAACTGAGAAAGAAATGTATACAGAATCTCTCTTTTTTGTCTTCCTGTATTGGGGTCTACCTAATGCATTGGCCTTTCTTTGTGAGGATCAGCTCTCTGTAGCTTTGCTTATAATCGTAAATGTTTTTAACAACACCCACACAAACACACACACACACACACACACACACACACACACACACACGCCCTTTCACTTATCAAGAAAAAAATGAGCTTGCTGTAGCCCTTCATACAAGGAGAATCAGCTATGCTCTTAGATGGTGAATTTATAAAGTGCTGAAGGTCCCATATTTAGTTGAGCCATAAACACTGTGAACGAAATAAGGAGTTCTGAATGAAAGGGAGACAGATTGATGAAGTATGAATTCCAGCAACATTAATTATAAGCAAATGTTCGACCTCGGAAAAGTGTGTTCTATCTATTGCTATGAAAAATCTATCATTTTGCTGTGAACTCACTGTGATATTGCCTACTGTCTTTTCTGAAGTCTCTCTTCAAAGACACAAAGAACTAAAGTGTGAATGTTGCTGATTTCTTGCACTGTCAGGACTTGGGTCCTGGTACCATTAACCATTAAGTAAATGTTTTCCCATTTCTCATAAAGGCAAAACCAATGAAAATGTCTTCTGGACTTACTTTTTTAGGACTAAGGAACCGATGTATATGAAATCATTTAGACAAGTTTCTGGCATATATAAAGTAGTGGATAAATACTAATTATCTATTTTATCAGCAGAAAATTTGTATGCTTGATAAGAGAACAAGAGTTGATAACAAATGTAATTCATGCAACAATGGTGAAAATACAAATTTTAATATAAAGTGTAAAATTTGACTTAAAAATAGAAATTCATTTGAGTAAATGAGTACAGGAAAATAAAATTTGGCAGAACATATAGGAATGGAACATTGTATAGATTCTGGAAAATGCCATAGATAAAGAAGTCCTCATTATTTTTGGCCTCAGATATCACTTTGTATATAAAATAAATGACTAAGACTCAGTAAAAATGCAGGCATCTATATAAACAGTCCATATATTTACAGAGAATTATTGGTGGCAAAAGAAAAGTGAGTGTCAGCATCAGCCTTTTGGATGAGGAGACCTATTTATTTATTTTTATTGGGATTGTAGCTCCTGTATCATCATGTTGTTTTTCTTATCTGCAGTGTCCTTTTTGGCCTTGTGTTTCAGACAAATGTAAATCAAAGCCTTTAGAGTTATGGATCCTGGTGATTCACAAGGTAATCTTGCAAATACAGCAGGGAAATATACTATTCGCAAATTGCTTAACTGACATCTCCGCTATTATCCTAAAATATTGCTGCGGTAGAACTCATTGCATAATATTTCAGCTTGATTATATTTTAAAACTTTACCTTTCTCAAGATAAATATATAGTCTCTCATTTGCATACTGTCATTTTATTAAATTGTACATGCTTTGAAGGGTAGGATGCTTTATTGCAGGATTACCGAAATGTCCCTTTTTTATACAATTTATTCTTAAGTTTGTTAAATTTCTATTGAATTATTTTAAAATTTCTTTGCACAATTGTTCTCATAATTACAAACTATGATATGATTTGTCTGTAAATTAACATTACAGCACAGCTAAATTTCAATGTGTGATTATACTTATTCAGAAAAAAATTGTTTGCTAAATGTAGAATTCATCTTTGATGATTTAAATTATTAACAGTGTCTCAAAATAGTGCATTTTTCAACAATCAAATATACTCCTTTTACAAAGACCATTAAAATGTATTTACTAATGTTTCGCCATACTCTTTTCACTCAAGTAGCTGATGCTGTGAGATGTAATTATAAAGCTGTATTAACTTTCATTATTTATTTAACTTATTTAACTCATTAATTTTATTACTTTATTATTATTAATTTAATGTTAATTAACTTTTATTAATTAAATCTAGATTTTTATAGTGATATTTTCATCATGATTTCAAAAAAGACTTAAGATTTACTACACATTGAAGACATAAAATTGAAGTTATTTTTACATATTATAAAGTACTCTGACCGTTCACACATCGTGAAATACGTTCCACACAGTATAAATGGATGGATGCTCTGCAGAGCAAATGACAGTATGATGACAGAAAGTATAGTGGCAAACTGCATAAACATTTATAGATAAAAAAGGGATAGTGATGTAAATGATCACTAAAAGCTCTGTTGAATTATTTAATCAATTAGTTAATGTATGCATTTACTTGGTGTCGAGGATTGAATCTACACTGAGCTCTATGTCAAGCCCAGTTTTTTTTCATTTATTTTGAGACTGGGTTTACCTAAATTGCTCAATTTCCCAGGTTGGCCTCGAGCCGTGATTCTTTTCCCGCATCCTCCCACTGTGCAGTTATTAGAGGAATGTGCCACCATGCTAGGCAAGCACTGTTGATTTTAACCATTTAAGGTGATATTTTAAACTTCAATGATGAGCAAGCATGTAAGATTCAGAGACTTTATCTGTAAAAAATAGAGCTGGATATATTCTGTGATGAAAGTGTAATTTTTTCAAATGATACCTAAGTATACATTTTAGACCCTTTAAATCAAAATTATACAAGGGAAAGTAAGAATTTAAAAAGTAAGAAATACTTCCTTTGACATAAGAGGAAAATTCCATTGAGCAAAAAAATCAATTCAAAGTACCAAATTCTCCTAACCTGCAGAGATACAACACAATTTAATTCAGATTATGTCAGTGTAAGTTAGAAAATCATCATGACCCACTCACCTAGCATTGACATCAATATAAAATATAGAAAAACTAGGAAACAAAGAATCTAAATCATATACTACTAATTAATCTGGGATTAAAATTCTCAATGTGAATTTAGGAGCTTTAAAGCAAATTCCACAGGAGGAAACTGTTGGAAAACATCTGGCAATGAGAACAGAGCACAGTTTTCATAATCATCTGTCATACAAAACTCCATTTGCCTAGATGAAGACAGCTAGAGAGATTTTCTGCTGAAGCTGAGCAGAGCTAAATCACTGCATGGGGGATAAATGTTTGCTTTCTCTACTAATCTTTTAAGGATGATGTTTTATGTTGATCGCCTATTTAAAAATGAATACGATCTTACTTCATTATCTCATATTAAAAGAAAATTTTAAAAGAAACTCTATGACAATGATTTCTGAGTTTTGATATGTTTAACACTACACACCTCTTTAAATTCTATGATGCATATCCTCTCTAGGGCTAGTTCTATGATATTCATTAATAATTACTTGGTATAAAACACATAAATACATTTATCTGTTTTCTTGATTGTTTTATAATGTCTGCTAATATACAGTTCAAGGTAGAATCAATTTTGAAAATCTTGAAATAAATTAATTCATTGTGCATAAGTATAGAGGCTTTGAATATAGAAAACCTGAAAATATTCATTTTTTCACATATCATTTATATATTGCATGTAATTTAATATATCTGTCCTTCTGTACACAAAATATCACTGTAGATCTTTCAAATGACATTTATTAGCACATTGCTTCGTATATGTAAAAATGAGGAACAATAGTCATAACAGAACATTTTAAAGTAAATGAAATCATGTTGATAACTATGAAAATAGGGACTATTTGTAATGCTAAATAATATGCAAGACCTTTAATTCCAAATATAAATACAATGAAATTGATTTAGACACACATAGTTTAGACATTGATATTTATAATATCTAATTAAATCCTGCATCCAAGAAATTAAATGTTTTCCTGAACCCTCACAGAATCATTAATATGGTTATGGTATATAACTCTTCAAAATATATGTCCACATGACAATGAAGAAAAAATTAAGTTGATCAAAAAATGGGCACAAGAAGAAAGATGAATTGAAAGATGTAGGCTTTTTGTATTTTCCTAATTCATTTTGAAGGTTCTTGATGACAGTGAAGTAAAAATGATAAGAAAAAGCATTATTTATCCAGGTAAAGAGTATTGAAAATGAGCACATTATTACAGACCAGGATATATAATAGAAGAAAAAATAATGCCATGTGCACTCTGTTAAGCTAAAAATAAAGAGAATTTTCAAAGGAAAGAGAGAAGAGTTGAAAAAGTATGGATTTTAGGTAACTAACTGACTCTTGCATACTTTGCTTTTTATTACTTTTATATAGCAATTGAAAAATATGGCAAAGTGAAATGTTTACAAAGTTAGTATCTCATTGGTAATATTCATCATCATTTTAGACTTTTTGGTAGTTCTAAAGAGGAATTTATCAGTGATGCTGAATATGAAAAGAAAGATTGAAAAAAGAAACCAAAAATATAGACAAGACTTTTTTTATAAAAAAGTCCCAGAAAATATAAGAGATATATATTAAATACATTTCTGAGTAATTGAAATGAATGTCCAGAATTTTTTCATTAATTATTATGTTCAATATTGTTTAATATATCTTAATGTTAACTGAATTTTCTCCCAATAATCATTGGGTAATGACTAATGCAACTTATGCAAAATTTTTATTAATACATTTTCTATTAATAGAATCACAGTGCATAAAGCTACTAATTTTCAGGATGACTAATCAGATATATTAGAAATGATGTCAAACTTGCATCATATTTCTAAACATCTTACATTTTAATATCAATTATGGTTGATAAAATATGTGACAAAGCTATCAGGTTTAGTCAGGATATATACACATTCAGAACAAAGATAATGGATAGATAGGTATAAATAAATAATCAAACTTATCAATTGGTATTTTTATTATTGGTATGTTAAGTTCTTTTTATAAGTTTGAATGCATTTTCTCATGGTCCAGAAATGATGTAGAGATTGAAAGATGAAAATTATCTACCCGTTGATTCTCAATATCAATATTAGAGTATAGCTTCCACAAGCAGCCTTCTTTTTTGGAAGTCATAATTCATATTTTTACTTGTTTCACCTTATCTAAAGAGAATGTGTGTCTTTTGCTTTGAGGATGGATGCATTTTCCTTCTTTCCTAAAGACTGTTTTAAGCGGTTACTGAATAATCCATCACTTCAAAATGATCCATTTTCATCTGTTTTGCTTTCTTATGACATTAACTCTATCTAAATTTCTTCAGTAGATATTTTCAAAGCTATACTTTCTTTGGCTTCAGGCTCCTTTGCCTTTCTCTGTATGTGATAGCTAGATAAAACAATACTTAATGGCTAAGTCCACATGTAATAATAGATAAGAAGACTATATATTTAAACTATATGATACCAGAAAGCTGTATCACTTTGGATAGCAGAAAAAATTTACCAGGATGGTTTAGTTAAAAGCCTTTCTATCTTACTCTCAGAAGAATCTATAAATATATGATTTATTCAATTTTTGGAAACTAGAAACTTTTGTACTCTCTTTATATGCTTTGTTCCTACTTTTAAAACTGCTAGATGCTTCTTTAGGTTTATATATTCCTGATTTACTCTGCCAAATGCAATCAATAAAATGTAGCATACATTTCTAAAATTCTGATTTCCAAATTAATCCCTTAGAAATAAAAGTTCAGTAGTTATGTAATTGAACTTAAAAATTACATAGGTGTTTTTTGTACCAAATTCTTTGGCAATATATAACATTTTTCAGACAATACAGATTGCTTTATATTTTGTAAAAATTCTATGCCAATAAAAACATGTTTTTGTTGTTTTTATCACTATATGCTAACTTTTATCATGAACAATTCCAAAATTTCAATGGATTTTTCACTGTTGCCAAAACGCAAAGCAGTTCAGTTATTCCTTTCCAATGGATGACTAAATCTTCTATCAAATTACATATTTGGATAAAAAGAAACACTAATATTCAGTGCACAAGTAGAAAAGAGATAGATGAGAGCCCTGGAAAGGACATAGAATTTTGGTTGATGATTAAAGCTTGAAATTAATTGCATGATCCCAACAAGAGGCTAGAAACAAGAACGGGCTTTTATAATATGATAATTTTTTTGTATAAATAGGAAATGGTTTAATGAGCATGTACAGTGTCTTTATATTTGTGGACACATCACTAATACTCATTTCTTTTTTCAACTTTTACTTCCAATATTGACAGTTCCAAGTGAAATTAAGAAAAAATCCTATTAAGTTCTTCTGTCTAATCAAAACACAAGCTTTCCAAGTATTCAATAAGCTTTGCTATGTTGTATGTGGTATAGATGTGATTTTTCTGGTTCTCATAATGTAAAAACTAAAGGAGTAATGTACCTCATTAAATATTACCTACACATATCCTATATACAATTTAATTCATTTGAAACTCATTTATAAATTAAAGTGCAAGCCAGAACTAAAGTGGTGCTTCACATTTGAAATCTTGTATCTGGAGCAAAGAAAGCAAAAATGTCAGTTACTCTTGGTTGTTGAAGTTAAGGGGAATCAAACTGTCTAAAGAAATAGTTTTTATTAACAAAATAATTTCTTCAAAAAAATTCATCAGATTCCTGAACTATTTGTTACCAGTATTTCCTACCTCACAGTTAATATCACAATAGTCTCATGTTTTCTTCAGATAATTTTTAATGTATTTATTCTTTCTGTAATTTCCCATCTCTACCACTTCCTCTCTCCTCATCTCTCTGTCTTCATTTATTGTTTTCCAACGTTCTGCCCTCCCAGCATTCTAATTAAGAAAATAGAAAATAGAAACATTAACATTAAAGGGAGAAAAGACAAAGTATTTGTCAAAATCAATCACCAAACTATGCATTTGACATAGAGGTGTTCTCAAAAATTGTCAAATAAGTGATTTGGAGACAAATATTTCCTGAAATAATTCATTTTTAAAATGTAATATAAGCCTGTACAAGCAATATATTGATGATTAAAGGACAGAAAAGCAATACATTGATAGCAGAATGTTCCAGCAAAATTAGTATGAAAATACACATGGAAGGCTGAGAATCAAGAAACAAGCATGTTTTATTCAGCCAGCTGAGTGAATGGTCAGTCCTCCACCATGACACACATCCACAGCAATCTTTTTTTTTTTTTTCCCCCAAAGATTTTATACCTTTCCAGTAACCATGGAAATCTTATCACCTTTGTTCAAATTTGTAGGTTCTTCAGTTGCCATGGCAACCCTGTCACCTTCTTTAAAGTCTCACAGGAATGTTATAAGACCTTTCTGAACATCTAGGTCCTTAATCAACTGGGTTCTACATAAGCATTATCTTGTTCACTGTGTGCTAAAACCATTTGTCTCTCTCTTTATGGCTATTAGGGATGGCGATTCTCAGGAATTAAGGTTAGAATTCACCTAGAGTGAAACTGCAAAATAAATCTGAGTCTAAGGGACAAGATGTAATCTCCGTTGTTCCCACAAAACAACATGAAAAAAATTCAAATTTAAAATACCATAATTCAAGGAAATAATATATATCTAGTTTATATAAACTAAGATTCTTTGGAGGGAAAATATTGGAAAGAAGAAGTAAGAGGCAATCTGAAATTGAAAGAGAGAAAAAGATTATCCAATGCCAAGGGAAAAACACATATCTAAATTTGTACAAATGTAATAAAGGCAATTTCTGTTATAGCAGAGAAGTATGGAAAATATAAAGCATTTTTATTATAAAGGACTCGAGTTAAAAAAATAGAAAACAGTACTTTAAATAATGAAAAATTGAATCAAGGAAAGAAGATAAATAGACTAGTTTATTTTATTCTATACACCAAATACATGGGCTAAAAAAAATAATTTTTAAAACAGAAAGGAGCAGTAAAATAGAGCAGACATATGGAAAAGACAATGAACAATTCAGGACCACATAAGAAAAAAGAATGTGTGCTACATGAATAATGAAAATTTGAGTTTTTGACAGGTAGCATATTAATCCAGTTTTTTACATGAAATGATTGTGAATTCTGCAAAGATTCAAGTTCTAATTTTCTGCAGCTAGAAAGCTAAATACTTGGCTTGAGTTTGGGCTTGACCAAAGGTTAAAAAGTTTGGGTAAGAGTTTGGGCTTGACAAAAGGTTGAAAAGCAGGAAACCCAGGATTACTAATGCTTAAACTCACAGATAGGAAAGTAGCCATATCCCAGCTCAAAGGCATTTGGTTGCTAGAAATTTCTTCTTATCCAGAATAGAGTAAGTCTGTTGATCAAGTCAAGCCTTTGAGAAAGAGATCTATCCATATTAAGAAAGGCAATATGCAATATGCCAGCACCATACTGATTTTATCACAGAAGCTTTGTAGCATAATTTCATGGCAAGGATTGTGATGGCTCCTGCCTTGCTTTTGTTTCCTAGGAGTGCCTTTGCTATTTTAAGTCTCTTCTGTTTCCAGATGAATTTTAACAATGTTTTCTCTAGCTCTGTGAGGTATGCAAATGGTATTTTGATTGGGATTGCATTAAATCTATATAACAGCTTTGGGATTATGGTCATTTTCATAATGTTGGTTCTGTCTACCCTTTTTTATTTTAAAGAGTATAAATTAAACACAACAAAAAAGAACAAAAGCAGAACATAAGAAAGCAATGTAAGAGACATAAATTTCAAAGCAAGACAACCAGAGGTCTTGACTATCTATCATATTGTCTCTTGTTTTCTTTCAAATAGTTGTCCATATATTCACATACAGTGAATTTATACAAAACAACATAGTATAAAACTGATCCAAATGGGATGATGAAGGTGTTGTAGGTGTTCAAGACCAGACAATAGGAAAGGCAACAATGGTTGTCATAGTGTCTCTCATTTTCTTCAAAATAGTTGTCCATACCTTCATATATGTTGAAATTAAACAAAACAAAACAGACTAAAATCACTCTGAGCAAAGAATAATAGTATTGCTGGATTTCATATCATGATGCTACAGAATCAGCACTGGGTATTATAGTGTCTCTTTTTCTTCAAAATAGTTGTTCATTTCATCATGTATTATATAATCAGTTCTCATAAACTGTTTATAGGTTCTATGCATGCATGAGTCTCTACATGTATATCTATTCCTTCTGTATTAGATGGAAAATCAAAACAAAGCAAGACAAAACAGAACAAATTCCTAGAAAAACATGAAACAAAAAAGTCATAAAACCTCAATACAAGGTGATCTACAATGGTTACTATGATGTCTCTTGTTATCTTCAATAGAATTGTCTATATCATCAGGTATAGTATAATTGAATATAGCAGTACATAAAAATATTAATAAAAATGAAACATTGGAGACATTATAAGACTTCAAAAGCAGGTAATAATCAAACCAGAGTGGGTATCCTAGTGAATCTTGTTATCTTCAGTGTAGTTGCCTATACTCGCAGACTTGATATTATTAATCATAACAGATTTGAATAAAATCAGTCCATACAAAACAGCAATATATCAAACCAGATTCAAATAAGATCAGTCATAATAAAACAGTATAAATTATACAGGGATTCAGATTAAGTTAATAGGAAATTAAGGATGATTGCTGTACTATATCCTGCTATTTTTGGGATAGGTGTCTGTGCCCTCAAATCTATTACAAGTAGATAAACTGGAACAGAATATAATCCATCTAAACAGAGTGGTAAGAGTAATGTGGATTTTAAATCCTGATGCACTATTAACAATATCCTCTGCCTTCCTTTTTTAAACAGTTCTTCCCCTTTCTCTCCCACAGGGTGCATTACACATTTTGGGTTCCACCAACTCCCTCAGTTTTTAGATTGGGGGGGCAACCTACTATTTACCTAAGTGGTTCTGAAACTTCTCACGCCTGGACTTGATCTCAAGTTGTATTGCTTTACCTACAAAATCCTCAAGATTTTCCTTTGTTATAGCTGAGTAGTTCTCTACTGCACAAAAGTATGGTCTTTCCAACATATCTGCAGGTGCTCGTCAGGTTGCTCCTGTTTTTCCCTGGTTCCCTGTCACATAGAGCATTGTTTTCTCATATTAGATTTTTGGTCCATAAATGGTCTTTCAGATCAATTACATTTCCTATACAGAGCATCTTGATGGGCCCTACCTTCTGATCTACTCTGCCTGTGTTTCTTTTTTGTTAGTGTATCAAGGCCATCTGTGTTAGAGATTATAGCCAACCTTCTCTGCCTCATTTCTGCTATGCTATTTTTCTGCCATTGGTTATCTACTTTTCTCTTTCATTCTACTGCCTGCCCCATTCATTGAGGCCTCTCTGCCACTGTTCCTGAAATCCTGGTATTTTTTTTCTCTCTCTAGAATGTCCTTCAATATTTTTTGTAGGGTTGGATTTGTGGTCACAAACTCCCCCAGTTCCTCTTTTTCGTGGAAGCATTTTGTTTCTCCATTAATTTTGAGAGATATTTCTGCAGGGTACAACAATCTGCGTTGGAGGTTATTTTCTTTCAGGGCTTGGAATACTTTGCTCCAACCTCTTCTTGATTTGATGGTTGTGTCAAGAAGTCTGCTGTGATTTTGATGGGATTTCCTTTACAGGTGATCTGTTTCTTTTCTCTGATGGCTTTTAATATTCTGTTCTTACATGAATTTCTGGTATCTTGATTATTGTATGTCTGGGTGTAGATTTGTTTTTGTTGTAGGTGCCTGGAGTTCTGTATGCCTCATACATCTGAGCATCATCTCCTTTTTCCTATGCTTGGAAAATTTTCCTCAATTATTTGTGTGAATAGTCTTTGTATTTCCTTTGTATTTTTCCCTGCTTCTTCACTCACATTTTTTAATCTTAAGTGGTAGATCCTCTTGTCATCTTCTAGCCTTTGTATTGTTACTGCCTGTTTCATTGTTATTTTTAAGAGATCTTTCCTTTCACAATCAGACATTGAAAACATATCTTCAAGTTTTATTAATCTATCTCTAGTTTCTGTCAGGCAGTTTTTCCAGCTTTTGATGGAGTTTTTAATTTCTTGATAATCTTTTTGAATCTGTTTCATATATTCTAGGTTTTCTTTATATTCTTCATCAAATGTTTCTCTTCTTTTTTGTGTTCCTCTATTTTTCTGTCTGTGTCTTCTTGAGAGGTGCTTAGCATTTCCTTTATTAATCTGCTTATATCTTGCTTTACTTGAATTAATATTTCAGTTTTGAGTTCATCAATGATATCATGAAGATATCTCTTTATGTCCGCTGATGCCGTGTCTTATATTGCATGCCTGCTGCTCTCAATCTCTTTTGTATTTACCTCTCCTGGATCAGTATTTGCAGTGTTGGGGGCTGGGGGCTTTTTCTTATTTCTTTCTCTTGTCATGTTTTTGGTTTCTTCCATACAGGTGTATAGTGGAGGTCCCAGTCCTTTCCCGTGTTGGTTATGGTTCTTCTGAAGCACACTGGCTAGTGATTACCCCTCTCCAGTTTGCTGTTGCTCATTGAGGTGCAAGCAGGGGCAGTGTATGCTGGCCCCTCCCCTCTGAGCCAGTCAACTAGTGGGAGCCTTCACCACATTAGTGTGTGCTGCAAGTATGGAATCAGTTTGGGATGAATTATTGGGTCCTGGCCTGGGGTATGACCCAGGCCAAGCGGATCCTACCAATCTGTTCTGGGTAGGGAGCAACCAACTGAAGTCACTGTCATTCCTTTTTCATGCCTGTCCTGCCCAATTCCAACATATTGCCTAGGTGATTGCCCCTTTCCCATGGAAGGGTCTTATTCTGAGGACTCACCATGTGTTAGTGCAGGTCTCTACAATGGCTCCTTTCTCCATTGGGCTCACTGACCCCCAACTTCAGCACAGCCCCAGCTCTGGTGGGGAGTGTGCCATGACCCAACTGCAAGTTTAGGAGCCTTCAGTGAGAACGCAATGGTAGCCCCATGACCACGCATTTGACCAGCTCTTTTTCCTTTACTTTCTTCCTAATCAAGAGAGTCCATCTTCCTTTGTTTGGTCCTCTCCAGGATGTTTTATTCCAGTATCTGTGTTGTTTCCCAAAAGGAGGCTCTGTATTTTGCTGTTTACTGGTCTGCCATCTTTAGCTCTGCCCCGGTTCTTTCTATTCCTGAATAAAGAATAACTTTACATTTTCTGATATCTTCTTCAATCTCCTTGTTTTTCAGAGTTTTAATGCATAGGTCTTTTACTTCTTTGTTAGGTTGATTCCTAAGTATTTTATTTTTTTGGATGCTGTTGTGAAGGGTGTGGTCTCCTAATTTCTGTCTCAGTGAATTTGTTGTTTGTGTACCAGAGTGCTATTGATTTGTGAATGTTGAATTTGCATCCAGCTATGGTGCTGCATTTGCATCTAGTAGTCTTTTGTGTAATTTTGAGGGTTCTCTCTGTAGATTATCATGTCATGTGTGAATGATAATTTAACTTCTTCCTTTCCCGTCATTTTTCTTTTATTTCTCTCTCTTGTCTGATTGCTCTGGCTAATATTTCCAGAACTAAGTTGAATGAGAGTGGTGATGGTGAACATCCTTGCCTTGTTCCTGATTTTAGAGTGAAAGCTTTCAGTTTTTTTCCATTTACTGTGATGTTGGCTGTTAGATTTTCACAGATAACTTTTATCAGATTGAGGTAAGACCAGACATCACTGGTCATTTGAGAAATGAAAATTAAAATAACACTGAGATTCCATCTCATTCCAGAAAGAATGCCTATTTTCAAGAAGGCAATCAATAATGAATGCTGGTAGGGCTGTGGGGAAAAAGCAATCCTCATTCACTATTGGTGGGAAAGTAGACTGGTAAAAATCAGTGTGGAGATTTCCTTTAAAAACTGAGTTTGGAAGTCCTGTTTGATCCAGCTATTCCTGTTACTAGGTATTTTCACAGAAGAATTGAAAATTCACATAACAGCTCTATATGTGCACTCATGTTTAGAGAAGCAAGATTTTTAATTGCTGTATCTTGGAAGCAAACCAAATTCCATCAACTACAGAATAGAATACAAGATGTGGTATTTTTATACAATGGGTACTACTCAGTTATACAGAAAGATAAATCCAAGGTTTTGATAGATAAATAGATGCAAATAGAAACCATATTCATCAGTTAAATAAATCAGACTTGCATGTGTAAACACTGCATTGTCTCCCTAATGTAAAATTTAAAAGAGTAAATAAGATCCAAAATGTGTAATATCTATCGTGAAAGTGAAAGTGGAAGAAGCTGCTAAAATGAAAACAACAGTTAAGATGCGGGAAATGACTAAAAAAAGGAGAAAGTGTGTGTGTGTGTGTGTGTGTGTGTGTGTGTGTGTATGTATGCATATATGTACATATATAGTATATGATTATACTACCATTTTATATATATATATATATATGTACATATATATATAGTGTATAATTATACTACCAATCATTATTAGCTCACCAAGAATGGTTTGTATGTTCATTGTTTGATCTAATTTCATTCCTATATCTTGTAATCTGACCAACCACTTTGAGGATAACATTGCAATATTAACAATTGTTAACCTTCTATTATTTTGTTTTGAATTTTTGTATCATTTTATTTTTTCTTTTTAAAATAAAAAACATAAAAGAAAAAGAATTCAATTGACTCAATTTACTTAAGTATTAAACTAATTCAAAATATCACAAAATATCCAGTGTAATATTTGATTAAATATTTAGATATAAAAAGTCCCAGTGAAGTGGGTAAATTCAATTACCATCACAGAGGGAAAATAGATAAATTCAACTTGCCTATAAAACACAATGAGAGAAAACCATGATACAAAATCACTCAAGGAAGAATGCTTAGACTTAGAAACAATTCAAGTGCTCTAAGACTGAGAGTTGAATATAAAATTAATAATGGTGATGTATGCAGTGATTTTGTAGACAGGAGTGATGTTTTCCTGCTGGCTGACTCAAAAATGTTAATGATTTGGGTAGTCATCTTGTTGGTTGCAGACCTGCAGTTGGTGATTTCAGGAAAGTGTAAATATTTCTCATATCTAGAAGGCACCATGATGTATGGCTTATTTTTACTTTCTTGAGAATCACAGATGCCAGGTAACACTAGAAGTCATGGCAAATAAAGTGTCTCAGATATGAGGGATTCACACAACGGAACATTTCTTTAAAAGAATGGTGTAAAGCTTACAAAGTTATTCTAAAGATGTGTACGTGTAAAATCCCTGTGATGAATATTATAATTATGTATGTCTAACATGTACTAATAAACTTAGGTCTTTGGTTGGACCTAAAATTTTGCAAAGAAAAGGAAGAAATGAGCAGTCAGATTACTTTTATAAAGTATGTGATGGCCTTGAAGGACAAATAGCATCAGCTTTAGAAACTTCCAATAGCTTATGAAGAGGAGTTTGAGATTTAACCCAGGGGTAGAGCACTTGTCTAGTGAGCATGAGAACCTGCATTTAGTACCAAGCACCAAAAGTTTAAAAAAAAATAAAAAGAATGAAAGAAAAAACCCACAAAACTGATGAATAATTAGATGATAGTAAATTTACTCAATTTACTTCTTTGTGAATGTTTGTTGGTTCACAAAAGATGTAGAGCTTTACTACATTATTAACCAAAACTCAAGGTAACCTTAGAATAAAAGTAATAGTTAATTAAACCCAATTTTTAATAAAGGCAAAAATAGCTATGGTTTTTCAAATACTAAACCTGAAAAGATGAAACTCAGAATAGAGAGACTGGGAAAGAAAAGGTTATTTGTGGTGTAATCAAATAGGTGTAAGGATTTGTACTGAAAGTGAATTTTAATGCAATACCAATTAATAACATTAATCATAGATATTTTTACATTCATTGGTCTTGAGAAGATTCAGTTTTTACTGAGTGTGTTATATAATTTGAATGGAAAATTATGAGAAGCATTTAAGATAACATATTCAACAATCAAAAATTTAAAAACAATTTTTATTTATGCAGCACATCTTTGAAATTAGAATTAATTTTATAAACTTACAAAAATTTTAGTTAATTCACTTAGCTTAGCAGATGTATTTTTAAAACAATTATTTTTTTTTTACTTAAAGGAGTAATAAAGTATTCTAAAGCAGCTGAACTAGTTTTGCCAGTATAGTGATAAATATTAACTGAAAATGATCATTAGGCCCTCAGGCTGGATATTGTGACTTTTTAAAAATTTTTTTTTTAAAAACATGTTAGTATATGTGATTTCGCTTCTTCTACAATTTTTGTGAAAGCAAAGACTTATGCATTCTTTCTGAATACCATATGATATCTGAACTGAGACAAACTGCAGTTCAGCACCCTCAATTTTTCGAATACCTGATATGAAAATCTATGCAAATATCTCATTTAATTTCTGTAGACTTCATTTTAAAATATATTGAATATGTTGCACTAAATAAATTGGATTATTAAATTAATTTTATTTTTAAAGTTTTAGTGTGAATACTATGAGTTGTAAGTAATATTTGCATTTCACATTGTATTTCTATTGGAGAATACTGATCTAGAAAATCAAATACTTGTTTTAACACTTTCAAATTTTGAAGACAACAGCATGCAATATAATAACTATTGCTAATTTCTTATCTTGTTTTGAAATTCTGTATCATTTTATTGTTTTTTATTCCAACCCTAAATTTAAAAAAAATGAAACAGAAAGTCTGAACAATTTAAATACACTACAAATAGTGGAAGGCATTATATTTGATACTATTTACATTCCGGTATTGATTTCATTCTCACTGGAAAGACAATCTCAAAAGAAACTTGTGTAATTTCATAGTTGCTGCTTCTCTGAAGACAAAATGCTTGCAATAGTCATGAACACTCATCTCAGAAAATGTGAGCTCCACGAAGTTAATGCTTTGTTCCACTGTTTATTGACAGCTACAATGAATTTTTTCCCCTCACTAAGGATCTCTTTAGTTTCAATTAATGGTTGCAACTATATGACAGAGAAGTACACCAAAAGCAACATGAATATGTTAACCCATTCTGACAGCCTGAGAGGCATGTGCCTATTGAATCACTATAGCAAGATCACTGTGTGTGACGGTAACTTAGATCAACAAATACAACTGAGTTACAAAGACAACAGAATATAATATCATATTAATCAATGGGTTTGAAGACTAAATCTTTGGCAGATAAATCCAGTGCCTTTCCCATTTTAACAAAGAAATTTTCATCTCTTAACTGAATTACATTTGATGTTTCATCAAATATTTTTGTGTTGGTGACTAAAGGCTGGAATAAACATAATAAACAACTTCATGCCAGTGTATTTTAATTGAAGACTTATACTCTGATTGCATTCCACTGATAATAAGTTGATTGCTCAGATCAACTTAATAGTTTGTGGTTATTACTCGCCCATATGCACCCTAAAATGTAAGAGTTATTTTCTTTTGCCATATGTTTATTTCTGTTTTACTCCTTCTCTCAAGCTCAATTTCAGAGAAGCACTGCACTTACATTTTGTGTATTTATTAGAGTTTAGATATTTTCTGAAAAGTCACAGTAACACTTGTAAATTACAACTCTATGTTCAGCTCTTAGCAACAAGGACAGAGTTTAAGACATTTATCAATTAGTCATTCAATACTTTAGGCATTGTGATATTTTGCTGACAGGCATTTTGTGATATTCATAATACAAAACTAAATGCAATTGAATTAGATTTCTTGAAGTCAGAGAGAAAATAAATCAGAAGATCACAAGTTTTACTTAAGCCAAGCCTTCAAAGTGTAGAGAATAAAATTTAATCTTGTTGTAAAGATGAATGAAATTCAGCCTAAAATAGTTGGCAATTTTAGAATTTTAATACTGATTTGAAGACACTGAAGTGGAGATGGCAGGTACCAGATAATCTAGTGCTCTTAGAATTGGGGAGTCTACGAGATTCTCTCAACATTTTAGACTTAGCTTAAGAAATACCAATGATTTGCAGAAATTTTAATGAGCTATTAAAATGAAAATGACATTAAGATATCAGCTGATCTTACAGATAAAAAGAAAAGAATCAGTCTGTTCTTCCATGGGTTCTGTTTGCACAGTAACACCTCCATCAGCTGTACGGATATAGTGAATAGCTACACATAGTTCTCAATTCACATAAGAAATGAGAATCTCAATTCTTGGTCCTTAGTGAAAATCTGAGCTAGATAATTTTCCTCTGTTTCTTCTATCAAAATCCTGAATTGCTGCTGCATAAAACTGGAACTTCATTGTACAACAAAAAGCACAAATATTGTATAACAAAAACAGATCTCTAAGCAGTGCCTTCTAAGAAAATTATCCTAAAAGGTAAGACAGTCTTTTTAAAAAATTAACATAAGGCCCTGGGACGTGTAAGTGTAAAGGGGTTGGAAAAGTAAATGATGTCTTGTTGAAGCTGATTATACTTTCCAATATCTTCTGAAAACTGACTCTTCTTTCACAGTTGGTATATGAAACAATAATGATTAAATTCCTCCATATTCAGACTGTCACTCTTGAAAAAAAAAAGAATAGAACAGAATAAGGAAACACAACAAAAATCCCATAATTTTTCTGGTGGATCTTTGTTACTACACATGACAATGCAGAGTAAAAAGAAGTTGCATCTTTCTTAACTTTATTGTAAATTTAATATTAGCATTTACTTACCAATACTCTTTTTTGACTGGGTTGTTTATAAGTGGGAAAGTGAAATCGGCAGATATAGCAAAATAGCATGCAATATATTTTGTGGAAATTCCTTCATTCATCTATGTTTAATTGAGCATGTGTTATCTCTTATGCACAGCCCGAGAGTGGATTTAATGTGATCAGTAAATAAAGTAGACTCTTGTTCTGGTAAAGCCATTTTCTTTCTGGAAAGTGGAAAGATTATACAATCATGAATAAGTGAAGCATATGGTATATTTTGAGTTAATATGGAATATTGACTCAGTAAAAGAAAATTTACAATGGGAAAGTCAAGATTATGAATTTCAGTGCATGTTAGCAGGTGAAAACAATAAAAAAATAAAGTAGTCAAGTTGGACTCAGTTAAACAGTGAGATTCGAGCAAATATTTCAAAAAGGCAATATTCCTAGGAAGATGTAGTTGCAAAAAAGAAAATCTAAGACAAAAGGTACACCTAGAATTGTTATATCTAATATAATAGCCATTAAACACATATAGCAATTGGATGCATAAATTGTTAGTAAGTTGCAACTATAAATTTTAAATATGATATTTTCCAATTAATTGCAACTTAATTATACAAATTGTATCCTGAAAATTTTGAGATAATGTACAAAACTATACCTATAAATTTTATAAAATAATTCTAGGTAAAGTAATGTCAGTGAAATTTCATCATGTGAACTGAGGTATGCTATGAGACAAAGTAAAACCAGATTGAAAGACTGAACATACCACAATGTTTAATATCTCCATGATAATTTTCCATTAATTAAAAATTGAAATGATAATATTTTAGATGCAGTGACTTAGTTAAATATATTATTAAAATAAATGTCATGTATTTTTATGGGAATCTAATGAAGGGAGCAAGATACACAAAAGACTTCATTAGAATAAAATAAGAGCTTCACGTACTAACAGTTTTGGCAGCTTCTGTATACAGAGATGTACATATAATACAGGTATCTATAGATCAAGGAATTTATCAGAAATGAGAAACAAACAGCAGAACCACAATCATTTAAAACAAGTAAGATGAATCATAATACACAATAGCAGTGAGGAGAGATGACTTAATCCAACAGTATCTTACTTGGGTCTTGCCTTCCCACAGTATAACCAGAAGTGAACAGGAAATGAGACTTTGGTGTCATGTATGAATTATATACATCTGTAAAATCACCACAAATGAATTCTAGGATTCCATGTATGCAACCAAAATTAATTGAAATTGCTGCCAATTTGTCAAAAAAAAGATAAACAGTAAGAAATCACTAATTGATAAATTACATATTGTCCTTTTAGAAATAGTTGTTCAAGTTACAAAGTTAAAGCACACAAAGTAGACACTCAAGCAGTAAGACTTCAAGCAGATCTGTTCAACAATCCAACAAGAACTTAGAAATATGGTTATCAACCCCACACATCTAAACATACATGCAGTTTTATCTTTTATAGCACTTCCTATTTCCTCTTTTTTTACAATAGCAATTACACATTTTAAAAAATTTATTTAAAGAGAAGAAAAAAAGCTAAACAGAAAAAAGGGTAGCAACAATACAGAATGCTGCCAACTTTTAAACAAACCAAATAACAAAAACCTAAACAAATTCTGATGTGAGATCCTGGAATTGGAATATTCAAAGGTGAAATAAACATAATAAGTATAATTAAAATTATAAGCTCTCTCAGGTTCAACTTGACTCTAAGATCAGGATTATAACCCCAACCCCATTATGTCCATTAAGATGGCTCAGCCATCTAACAAACTTTTACAAAAAACAAAATTTTGTGCCTCAAGTTTCTAGTGTTATTTTGCTGAAATGTCTGGAGTAAAGATTTAAAATTTAAATAACATGATAAATCAGTAAAATGTGTTTAAATATCAAACTATATTCAACTGAGGTAGATTTTCAGATGACAGTAGTATTTTAATCAACAGGTAATTTTCTTTTTAAAAATTTGAGCTTAAATGATCTTTAGGAATAATTTTGCACATCTACTCACTTAATAACAAGTAAGATGTCCATCTTAAAATGTTTTACTTAGAAGACATACACAACTCAATAAATCATTGAGACAAAGCTAAATAACATTTTAAAAAATTGAAAAAATGAACATAGAATCTACGACTCCCATATACCATATCTTTTTCAGAAAATTGTGACAGCATCTTTCTGATGACATAAGATAAATAAAATGTACTCCCCTCTCTCCCTCCCTTTTTTCTCTCTCCCTGTTTCCTCTTTCCCCTGTTTCTTGCCGCTTTCCCTCATTCTTTTCTTTCTGAGTCTTACTTAAACCTCTGAAACTAATACAGGAAAATTTACCCTACAAAAATTTTTTAAAATCTTAAAATTACCATTTTTGTGTGTTTTTAAAAAATTTCATCTCCTATTTCATTTAAAACTATTTCATTTTCCACTTTTTAATATTTGGAGCATCAATTTCAACTCTGAAATACTAAGTTCATTCTGTCCATGACCCAAATTCCCCCAAAGAAATAATGTCAATAATATTGTATCTTACTTACTCAAAAAACAAGAATTCTTTTACTATTTATTCAACAAGAGATCATTTTACTTTATCTTGCATCAATTCTATATCATTAAAAAATGCTGAGGCAAAAAAATCTTGTCTCCATTTGGATGTTTATATGACATGTAAAAGCATTCATTTGCTTTTATTAATCTTTAATTCTCCTTTTTTAAATTTCATTTTCGATTATGACTCAATGTTCAAAAATTCAAATTATGTGGGTATTAGTGACAGGCTCATAGCTGACCAGCCTACTCCCACAATTGCATTGGTCTCCCTGATAACTCATCATATTAACTAGACAAACTTCACTGCTACCAAGGTTTCACATGTACTATGACTGCAAATGACCCATTATTTGCACGATTATATTGTCTCATTTAACATTTGCATGATTATATTGTCTTTTGTTAATATATGTTAGCAGCTGAATTTCTCCACCATGATGTCAGCTCAAACAATTTTTACACTGACACATTTGATCATTCAAAACTTACTGCAATAATTTATTGAATAATTTTACATGGAGTAAGTTACATAGAACACAGAGACTGTTTGGACAACAAAGAAATATTCATAATGATTTTATATAAACCATGCCTCTTACTAACAGTTCTACATGAATACAATTATTTAAACTTCATAATAATTCTATGAAATATAATTTATTTTCACCATATACACATGAGAAAAGTAAGATTCATATAGACTTAAATTCATAAAATAATAATAGCACAGAACTTGAAAAACTCTAGGTCAATATAATGACAAAGTCTGTAACATATTAAACCATAGATATGAGATATAAATTTTATGTTTTCTGACTTCTGTTAATTTTAATTTCAGTAGAAAATGTTTTATTGGGGAATGAGTAGCTACAGAGCTTTGGAAAATACTGAAAGTTATAAAAGTAAGTCAAATAATGTAGCATAAGTATCATTTTTACAGGAAATATACAATAAATTTTCAAAATAATGAAAAAATTTCACATTACTCATTTAAATACACAAGGATTTATTTTAGTTTTTCATTTGTACCTGCTACTTTCATAATATCTTCTATATTTACTTGGTAAAGTCATCTCCTTATTATATTCAAGTGCTAAATTGAAGCCTTAACTTTATATATTTACATAAATTTCAGAGAAGTGTACAGTAACTTTGTTGGTCTTATCCTTTCTTTGAAACGTTTCTTATATATTTTTATCTATTTCATAGCTAGCAACTACAATTGAAAATTACTTCAAAGCTTTAATGAAAATTCTGTTGGAATTCTTTTTCTACCTACAAATTCAGCAAACAATACCCCTTCTTTTCTATGCACTCTGACACAGTCGTTGTTTTGAAATTAATTTTTAAAGACTGTATATTTTAGTAATTTAAAAACATGAGTTTTGGAATTAAACAACTCTATAGGAAAATAGAGTTTGGTCATCTTCTAGATAAGATCTTCAATTACTGTTTTTAAATTTAAAGTTATTAAATTTATATTTATATATAGTAGTAATATGTACATTTAAAATGTGTATCCAGATTAAATGATCAGAATAAGTGAATACACTTACATTGCCATATATTTACTTGTTTATTTCCATTGTTTATTCATTGGTAGGTTTAACTGCCAAATACAATCATATATATTTAGAAGGTACAACATATGCAATTCCTTATGTAGTTCTTATTTATCTTTGGTGAGACTATTTACCATCTACTTTCACATTTTTCAAAAATACAACATATCGTTAACTATTGCTGTACAATAGATCTCTTAAAGCATGTTTTCCTGTCTAACTAGAATTTTCTGTCCTTTAGCTAACATCTTTATTCCTTCCCAGTGGTAAATATCATTCTACCTTCTACTTCTATGAGTTTTACCCCTCTTATTCTGCATATAAATGAGATTGGGTAGCATAAATATTTCTATATCTGGTTTGCTTTCATGCACAATTATGACTACCACATTCATCGATGTCAAGTCATATGAGAGGATTTCTTCTTCTGTAAGGTAGAATAACATTCTGTTGTGTATGTACATCATACGATTTATCCATCCAGTCTTTAAAAATTCTTAAATTGGCTCCTTATTGTAACTACTGTGAACAATGTCACAGTAAGCCTGAAGATGAAGATGTATTTTAGGTGTACTAATATCATCCCCTTAGGATATATAACTAGTATTAGAATTGTTGGGTCATGGTGGTTAAATTTTTTAATATTTGAGGGGGATGTTCTTTTCTTTTCCGCAATGAATACACTAAATTACAAGTGTATTTAGAATGTGTGAGAATTCTCATTTCTTTACATCCGCTCCAAAACTAGTGTACTTTTTCATATTTTTGGATTGATGCATATTTTTGACTGATGTATGTACTTGATGTGCTTCATAATGTTTTAATTTATGTATATATTGGATAAGACCAACTCAGTGTAATTATCATATCTATCACCTTAAACATTTATACTTTCTTTATAGTGAGTACATTGAAAATTCCTTTTTCTATTTTGATATATACAAGCATTATTATTAATTACATTCACACTAATGTGCCATAAAATATCAGGCTATGTAAGGATTATATTTAGTTATTTCATCAGGAGTGTGATATTTTGTTATTTCACTGTGGTTTTAATTTACATTTCTCTGATGATTAGTAATATTGGTCTATTTTAATATAAATCACCTAGCCACTTGTGCATTTTCTTTTGAGAAATGTGTATCCCAGCCCTTTGCTTATTCTTAATTGGTTTATTTGTTTTCTTGCTGTTGAATTGTGTTCCATGTATATTTGGATAATGGCACCTCACCAGCTGTATTGTTTAACGTGATCTCTCATTCCATACGTTACCATTTCAGTGTGTTGTTTTCCTAGTGGTGAAGAAACTTTCTGGTTTATTTTTGTGCATGTGTCTATTTTAAACTTTGTTGTCCATGCTTCTGTGTTCATTCAAACAAAAAAAGATCGCCATATGAGTGTTATTAAATATTATCCTGACATATTCTTATTCTTAATTCCTTAATCCAGTTTAAATCAACTTTTTGTATGAGGTGTGACAAGGCGGTTAAATTTCATTCTTCTGCATGCTGATATTAATACATCCAAACTCCATTTATTAAAAGTACTCTCTTTTTATCATTGTGAATTTCTAGCCTCTTTATCAAACCTCAACTGCATGTACATACATGGACTCATTTCTGTGTTCTATGCTCAAGTATATAGTACTATACAGTTATTCTTTTATCCTCAAAAAATTTCCTCTATTCGAGGTTTTTCATATTAATTTTAGGAATGTCTTTATTTTTTCAGTGAAAAACAATGTTGATATTTTGATAAGGATTGCAATAACCTATAAGGTTTATTTTGGATAGTATAAACTTTTTAAAAAATATTGTCTTCCCATCCATAAGTATGAGATATGTTATCATGGATTTGCTTTATCTTCAACTACCTTTATCAATATTCTTTTTTGTTGTTTGTTTGTTTGTTTTGTTGTTGCTGTTTTTTGAGCCAAGAATCAAACTCATGACCTTGCACTTGCCAGGCAGGTGCTGTGCCACTAAGTCGTATCCCTAGCTCGTATTCTGTAGTGTTCTTCTTTTTAAAAATATTTTTACTTTTATTTTAAAAAGAATAAAATTAAACAAAACAAAACAAAGCAGAATAAAGCTAATCAGAACAGAACAATGGAAACCATGCAGAACTTCAAAACAAGATAGTAGTAAATCAACAATGTCTTCCATAATGTCTCTTGTTTTCTTCAAAATAGCTGTCCATATCATCAAATATAAATAAAACAAAACTAAATAGAATAAAGCCAAACAAAGAATAAAGCCAATTAAAACAAAAAAATGAAAGCATATTTTAAAGAGCATAAAACCAAACAAAATAAAACAGAGTAAAGCCAATCAAAACAAAATAGAGAAGGTGATATGTATTATGCTGCTGTTGGATGGAATATTTTGTATTTGCGTATTGGGTGCATTTTATCTACTGTGTAGTTTTGTTCAATATTCCTTTATTAATTTTCTTTCTAGGTGATCTGTCCATCACTAAAGGTGAGATATGGATGTCCTCAATTATTACATCTAATATAACCTGCTTCTTTTGTAAGACCTATTAACATTTGAATTGTATATTTAGGTATTCTATTTTGAATGTCCACTTACAAATGCTGAATTTTATTTTTTATACTTATGTAATGAATATATTTGTCTGTTTTATGCTTAAAACTTAGTCAAATTTTTCTAACTTAAGTAGGGATAGCAGTACTTTTATCTGGTTTCCCTTTGCAATTTTCCAAGTCTTTTCTTTCAGCCTCCATGTGTTCTTCCATGTGAAGTAAATTTTTCACAGGAAGAACAGTTGAGTCTTGGTTTTATCATTTTTTTTACTCTGTCATTGATTGGAAAATTTAATACATTCAAAAAAATTATTGTGATGTAATGACTCATTATTGTCTTCTTGTCTATTATTTTCTGATTGCTTTCTAGATCACGCTGTTTCCCCCCTTTCTTATTTGCTCACTATCTTTTTATTTTATTAAGTGCTTTTTTGTAATAGTATGTTTGAGTTTCTATAGGGGCCTGACCTAGATCCCTGATCTCCCAAATGGTGTATGGCAGAGGTTAAATAGAAAGAGACAGGAGGAACTAAAGATGGCTGATCAGTAAGCAACAAAATACAAAGCCTGCCAGCAGAAACTACTCATATGCCAGAATAAAACATCCTGGAGAGATCCAGACAGAGGGAAATGGATGCTCTTGACATAAGAAGAAATTAAAAGAACAACAACAACAAAAAAAAAAAACCTTATCAAACATGCAGTCTCGAGGCTACAACTGGAACAGCTAAAATTACTGGACATGTTGCTTTCTGCTGCAACCTGCCAAGTTAGTGCTGGCCTGAATTCATGCTGGCTGGCAGAGCAGCCCAGAATTGTTCCCACCCCCACTCAGAGGAACCACAGCCATGCTGAAGTCAGGAGTTGGTGAGCCCAACAGAGAGTGGAGCTGGCAAAGGGACCTTCATTAATCCACGGTCAGTGCAGAGAATGAGACCCCTGACATGGGAAGGGCATGACCAAATGGGCAACATGTTGGAATTGGGCAGGAGGAGACTGAAATAGGAACAACAGTGACCTCAGTTGGTTGCTCTCTCCCCAAAGCAGATTCATGAGATTTGATTGGATTGGGTCATGCCCCTGGCCAGGACCCAATGAGCCATCCCAAATCAAGTCATTGTGCCTAGCACACACTAACTGGGTGAAGGCCCCTGAAGTTTGGCTGGCCCAGTGGGGAGGGACAGGCATATGCATCCCCTGCTTAATCTTACTGACAAGAGCAGGCAGGAGAGGGTGGAAATCCCTCATCAGTATGCTTTGGAGGAACCATGGCCAACAGGGAAGGGTGCTGGGACCTGCACTGTACACCTGTGTGGAGAAAGTCAGGACCATGACAGGAGAGAGAAGCAAGAGGAGGCCCCAACCCAGAACCCTGAGAGCATTGATCCAGGAGAGGGAAAAACAAGGGAGGTTGAGGGCAGCAAGCATGCAACATTAGACATGGCTTCAATGGGCATTAAGAAATATCTTTGGGACCTTGTACACTAACTCAAAACTGAAATATTAAATCAGGTAAAGCAAGATATGAGTAGAGTAATAAAAGAAATGCTAAGCATCTCTCAGGAAGATACAGAAGGAAGAAGGGAGGAACACAAAATAGGAGAGAAATATTTGATAAAGAGTATAAAGCAAATATAGAATACATGAAGCAGATTCAAAGAGACTACCAGGAAATTAAAAACTCCATTGAAAGCTGGCAAAACTCCTTAAAAGAAACTAAGGATAGACTATTGAAACTTGAAGACAAGTTTGCAATGTGTGATCATGAAAGGAAAGATCTCTTAAAAATAACAAGGAAACAGGCAGTAACAATACAAAGGCTAGAAGATGACAAGAGAATCTAAAATTTAAGAATAAGAAATACAAACAGGCGAATTACAAAGGCTATTTAAGACTAATTACAAAGGCTATTTTAAGAAACAGGAATACAAACAGGCGAATTACAAAGGCTATTTATGGAAATAATTAAGGAAAACTTCCCAAGCATGGGAAAAGAAAATGACATTCAGTTGTATGAGGCATACAGAACTTCACTCACCTACAATCAAAACAGATCTACACCCAGACATATAATCATCAAGATGCCAGAAATTCAATATAAAAACAGAACATTAAAAGCCATCAGAGAAAAGAAACAGATTACCTATAAAGGTAAGCCCATCAGGATCACAGCTGACTTCTCGACACAGACCATCAGATCAAGATGAGCTTGGAGCAAAGAATTCCAAGCCCTGAAAGAAAATAACCTCCAACCCGGATTGATGTACCCTGCAAAACTGTCACTAGAAATTAATGGAGAAACAAGATGCTTCCATGGCAAAGAGGAACTGGGGGAGTTTGTGACCACCAATCTACTGAAAGAATTCTAGAGAGAGAAAAAAAACCAGGGTTTTAGGAACAGTGGCAGAAAGGCCTCAATGAGCAGGGCAGGCAGTAGATTGAAGGAGAAAAGTAGACAAACAAAGGTAGAAAAATAGCATAGCAGAAATGCGGAGAAGGATGGCTAGAATCTCTAAGATAGATGGCCTTGATACACTATATTGTTAATAGTGCACCAGGATTTAAAACCCACATTACTTACACCACTCTGCTTAGATGTATTATATTCTGTTCCAGTCATTCTACCTGTACTAGATTTGAGGACACAGTTATTCTGAAAATAGCAGGATATAGTATAGATTACAATCATCCTTAATTTCCTATTAATTTAATCTAAAGCTCTATATAACCTACACTGTTTGACCATGACTGATTGTAATCAACTCTGTTCTGTTAGATCACTGTTTTGCACTGATAAATTTTATTCAAAGCTGTTATGTTTGATAGTATCAAGTTTGAGAGTATAAATAACTGCACATAAGATGACAAGATTCACTAGAATATCCACTATGGTTTGATTATTACCTGCCTTTGAAGTTTTATACTGTCTACAATGTTCTATTTTTACTAATACTGTTATGTACTGCTATATTCAATTATACTGCTATATTCAATTATGTCTGATGATATAGACAATTCTATTGAAGATAATAAGAAACAACATTGTAATCATTGTAGATCACTTTGTATGTGGTTTTATACAACTTTTTGATTTCATGTTTTTATAGGAATTTGTTTTGTTCTGTCTTGCTATGTTTGTTTTTCCCTCTAATACAGAAAGGATAGATATACATGTAGAGACTCATGCATGCATAGCTGTTTACATTCTCACAGTTTGGATATCTACTTTGTATGCTTTAATTTTATAATTTGAACAACTATTTCTAAGAGGACAATATGTAATTTATCAACTAGTGGTTTCTTACTTTTTATCTTTTTTTTTGAAATTCTGTATTATCTCTACCCTTTACATGTTTTTTTCTCTTTAAATAAAGAAGCAAAAAAAAAAAAAAAAGACAATTGTATGATTTTTTAGGGCTCCAGGAGGGTCAAAACCCTTTAGTTGAGCTTGCAACTCTGAAGGCTAAGACAAAGGATTCTCTGGATCAGAGTTGAGAAAACAGAAAAGTGCAGGAAATAAGCAGGACCTTAGGAGTCACTTCAAAGACTTCTCCAACTGGTAAATTATGCCAATTTAGGGGAAGCGTCTTATCTCTAAGATAACATTTATGGTAGGATTGAGACTGCAGGAGTGACATTCCTTTAGCTGCTGTCCCTATTTGCTTAAGTGGTGGAGGAGCCAAGGTGTCTTCAGCTGTGGCCTTATCTTGCCCTGTGAGGTAACTCTGGCCTCACAGGTCACTACAGACCTCAGCCAGGACCAGTGATTTATAGAGGTTCACTTACTATGAATCAGCTCCCATCGCCAGGCAAGGGGCTGAGGCCTAGGACAGACTCACAGATAAACATAGAAATCCAATTAGTAAAATTTAAATCCTGCTCAGAGCTGCTTCATAGTGGTCTCCAACAAGCTTATTACTATTTATCTTTTTGTATCAAGATATTTTTAAACTTTTGGCTAATGTGTAGCTTAAAATGATGTCAGATGGTTAGACTTGGGGGATTACTGTTTTTTCTCTTTCTTTCTTTCTTTCTTTCTTTCTTTCTTTCTTTCTTTCTTTCATTTTTTATGAGAGTTGTAGTCACAATGGTGTTCAGGACAGTCTCAAACCTAGAACTGAAATAATCCTGCCACATCAGCCTTCTAAGTAATTGCATTTATAAGCATGTGTAACTATGTTTTGATTACCCTGTTGTTATAACAGTTTATTTTAAGTTAATAATCGCCTTAGTTTTCTAAAATAAGTCATTAAAAACTTCTACAATTCTTTCTACCTCCTAATTTAATTATGTTTTTTCAGTTTCAGGGATCAAACCAAGAACTTTACACATGGTAGATATGCATATTATCACTGAGATAAATCCCCATTCCCTTACATTTAAGTTGTTTAATATCACAATTTACAAATTACTGTCTCTATTTATGATACTTTTTTAACTTCATATTAATGACATATATGGCTTACAAGTTACCATTACAGTGTAAGAGTGCTCCGAGTTGGGTTCCGAAATTCATTTTACCAATGAGTTTTATACTTTCATATGTCTCCTCATTACTGATTAACCTCATTTTCTTTCAGATTCAGTAACTTGCTTGAGCAGATTTCATATGACATATCTATTGGTGATGAACTCTCCCAACTAAAGTATTAAGAAATGCTTTATCTCTCCTTTATTTCTGAAGCTAAGATTTACAGAGTATAGTATTCTTAGTGAAGTTGTCTCATCTCACATCAGCACTATATCATATAACTCACTCCTGATCTGTATGGATTCTTCTGAATAAAATTACTCCTGACCTTAATGAAATTCTTTTATATACTACTCTTTTACTGCTTTGTACTTTTATTTCTCTCTCTCCCTCATTTTTAATGATATGATTGCATATGTTTGTGGAGTCTTGTTAGAATTTAATATAACTGGACATTTTTGATAGTATTTTACTTGAGTATTTATGGAATATTTTTCCAAATTTGGAAAGTTTTCTTTCATTATTTTTGGGAAAACCCTTTACCATTTTGACATTCATCCTTAATGAAAATGTATACCTTGAGTATTTGACCTTCTGATGCCATCTTGTAAGTCATATAACTTTTATTCATTTTAATTTCTTTCCTCCTTTTCCCTCTAACTTTTTAGTTTCAATTAAACTATCCTCATTTCATAATTTATTTATTTATTTATTTATTTGTTTGTTTGGTTTTGAAACAAGGTCTCAATATGTAGTTTGGACTGACATTAAAGTCATGTTGTAGCCTTGACTGGCCTTAATGTTATTAGATTCTTTTCTATATACATAATTCTTTTCACTCTTACACAAATGCATTATTCCATTCATTACAGTTTTCAACTCATGAACTTCTGTTATTTTTTAAAATAACTTTATCATCTATTTGATGTCCAATGTTCACTTTATTTTCAAATAAGTTAAAATTTTGTCAATTTTTTGTTTTCTTGAGGTTTCCTTTAATAAAATTGTTTAATTCTTTACCATTTTGTATTTTTCTTTATCTCTTTACATTTTTGAGAATTAATTAATTAATTTATTTATTTGGCATTTCTCAGTTCCTTATGTTTCTTATTATTTCTATGTTAATACTGTCCATCTGAATAATTAGGGTCTGTTTCAGTATTTTCAGCTTGGCTTTGTCTGGGAAAATCCTTTTATTAGTGGAATGTATCCATAAATTCTGAGAAAAACTTCTGACATATTACAACGTGGGCTTACTGCTGCAGTTCACTACCAGGCTAGTTTGGTGCCTGAGTCAGTTGGTGAGTGAGCCCAGAAGTTAGGTCTGCAGACTCGATGCTGTGAGGACAGATATGTGGACTGCATATCTGGAGAATGCTAGTACTACTGGGAATAGTCTGAGAGTTATTTCTATAGGAGCTGACTAGACAAAGGATTGGACCTTGAACCTGAATCCACAGGAGGCTGACCAGCTAGTTGAATCTAGTACTTGAGTCTGCTTTGATTGATCTGGAGGCTGAGTCTATGACAGAAGGTCTAGGTTCTACAACCCTGGATTCTGTCCTAGAGTTTTACAATCAGTAAAGTTGATTCCATAGTTTAAAATCATGAGCTACCATAAGTAGTGAGGCAGTGTATGCACTGAATCAAATATAAAGACAGTGCAGCTCCATCAGAAAAAAGAAAAAAAAAAGAAGAAAAGAAAGAAAAGAAGATCAAAGCAGAGCAAAACAAAAGAAACATAGACCAGGAAGAAAGGGGTAGAAGTTGGGAGGCTCTAACTTAGCATAAATTTCAGTGATGCACTGAACAAATATTGTTAAGTTAGTAACATCCTATGCTTTAGAACTCTTCTTTAGTCAAATGCTACACTTTTAACAATATATTCAAAATTTCATTTCACTCAAGGTTATTAGCCTGAAATTTTAGAAATGTGCTTACATTTGTTCAGGTATAATTAACAATTTTTTTCACATTCACTAATCATACTGTTTTAGTTTTATCTTAAATGTCCTCAAACTATCATATGTTAAAGTGTTAGATCCACTGTCTGATGCTATCAGGAAGTGTTGGAAACTTTAAGAGTTGGGGTCTAGAAAGGGGTCTTCTAGGCTTGATAATTACATTATATTCAAGAAAGGGATAAGGAAGCTTCAGTCCCTCTCCTGCTTTTCACTTTCCTGCTGTGAGTGCAGTGGTACATCGCTCTGCCACTGGACTCTGCTGTAATGGGCTTGCTGCCTCCCCATGAGTTTAAAATAATAAAGCCTATTGATCATGGGCTGAAATCTCTGCAATCAGGAGCCAAAATAGACATTTTCTCTTTATAAATGATTTTCTCAACTGTTTACTTACAGAACAAAAGCTAATACATACCCTTGACTGTCAATATATCTGTTAAATTTTAAAATTTAACTTTGTTAAATATTTTACCATAACAAAGTAACAAAAAACCAGAGAAGATATAGTAAAATTACTTATTATTCTTCTTCAATATTTTTACTCGTGATTTGTTCAGGTAGTGCTGCAGTTTTCTATGTAGCATTTGATTGGATAGAGCTTTAATGCAGTGTTGTAACATAGCATTTTCTATGAGCCAATCTGAAATCATTAATCACAAATAAATGATATTTTTGTTTAGATAGGATACAACTATACAGAGTCTAGTTAATTGGGTCTGTAATCTAATTTTATTAAATCTGTATAGTTGGCACTGCTGCTTGATTTGTAACCAAGGAAATCTTTGATAACCTTGAGTGTTTCTGTTCATTATTTATATTAACATTTTTCTTTTATAAAGTAGGTCAACCCCTTAAACACTATTTACATTAGTTCAGGTTTGTCCTTTTCAATCAATGATTTTGTTAAAATTGAAACTAAGCCTCTGAGTATCTTTGCATAATTGAGAACAAGACTGTGAAATCCCTATTTAAAAAATCAGAGGATGGATAAATATAAGACATTAGAAGTCTTAAATTCAAAGTAAGATTAGGGTTCTCATGTATATTCACCATTACATGCTACAATTATTTTAAATAATTGTGATGATATGTCATCACAAGAAGAAAATGAGAAAAAATTTTAATCTGTATACTAAAGAAATAAAAATTAACGTATTCTTTCTTTTGCCCAAGAAAGAGAAACACAAAAATTTAAAATTTAAATGTAAATAAAAAGTGAATACTTAGGAATAAACATACTATGTAGATAGCAAATATTACACACAAACGAGTATACAATGAAGCCTTAAGTTAATGAGACAAGTGGTATGAATTCAGGGCTCCAGGTGGATCAAAACTCTAGCAGAGTTTGCTACTCAGGGGGATGAGACGAGGAATGCCTCTGGGCAACCTGTATTTATTTTTTCAAACAAGGAAGGGGTTAAAGTGGAAAACACAGGAAATTAAGCAAGACCTTGGAAGTGGTTCGAGGATTTTTCCAAGTAACAGTATATGTTAATTCTGGAGAAGCATTTTAGGTGCAAGTCTCCATGTTGACTTTCACTACAGGAGTGAAATGCCAGCAGCTACAATCCCCATCTTGTTAATTGGTATTGGAGCCTGGTGTCCGCAGCTGTGATCTTATTTTGCCCTTTGAGGTGTCTCTTTGTTCTCTGGTTGGCCATGCCCTAGCTCCTAGCCACATTGCATCCTTTCATGTGTGTTCAATTTCAAGCTTCAACAGTTCCCAGCATAATAGATATTGGAAAATGAGGAGAAAGTGTTCAAATCAGAAGAGTAACAAGGGAGGGGGGAGGAAGAAGGGAAGAAAGGAAAGATGATAAAAAACAGAAAAGAGAATGTAGGAGGAAGAATGAAGTATGAAATTGTCTTTATAACAAACATTTGGAGAACTAGAATTCAGTGTTATTGGCTTCCTCTGCAATCACATGCAAGTTACTTCAGGGATTTACAAAGAAGGATCCATAGTATCAGAAAAACACTCTGACCTGTCTAGGCAGGCTCTTAACCCATAGAAAAGGACACCAGGTTGCTGCTGACTTCAGCTTCCGTACTGACACCTGTAGCTCTATATCTAACAGTCCAACTTGAAAGGCAGAAAAGGTGATCACCATGAAGACACAAAATGGATATGCACATAAATCAATGCCGTGATAAAGTCTATTTCTTCTCTATTAATTTTGTGCAACTAATACATGTTAGCAATTGTATTGATTTGTAAGAGAAAATAAAATTCTGAGCCACCAAAAAAAAAAGTAAGAAAAGTTCTAATACACTGCTATACACAGACAAAAAACTAGACAAAACTATAATAAGTTCATTGGATGAAGGGCCCTAATATAAGTTGGGGTCTATTAACACAGCTGACAATGTTTTATAGCCAAGAAAGTTGTCTTGGTGGAGGTAACATCAGGTAGAGTCTGAGATGAGTTTGGTTTTAGTGAGTGTATCATGGGGTGTTTTTGGTATCAGCACCTGGGCAAGGAAAACCAAGGAAGCAGGAGTGAAAACAAGCCCTCCTGTAACCTGGACCTAACAACAGACTTGCTAATATCAGGCAAATCCTAGAGTTTGAACAACCCAGGCAAGGTAAAATGTATCTTCTACTGTCAACTGAGTAAGCAATAAGAACTCCTTACAAAGAATATATCCGTAAGCCAAGGAGTTATCTAACTATGAAGCAAACTTGAAAGAATATATAGCTGATTTCAACTTATAACAAAACTTTCAACAGTGAAGCAGTAAGTTTATGATTGAAGCGGAAGATGAGAGGCCAGCTAGTGTTCACCTTAGTCCTTTTTGTGGCATTCTGATCCACTTCTACACATGCAATTTGGATATGGCTTACGCAAGATTATAGGTAGACTCTAAGCAAATTTAAAGGGAATTGTTCAAGGAGTGCCCTACACTCACCAGGGCAGCAGCTATTTTGAAAATGCGACTTATTCTCATTGCTTGCAATCACTATTATATAATCTGACATTTTGCCCACTGTAATCTAGCAACTCTATTTACATTGGTGAATTATTTGATTTTTTGATCCATGACATAAACCATGTTCATAGTGCCTCTCACTGTCCAGTTATATATATATATATATATATATATATATATATATATCACAATTACATAAGAGATAACATCAAAAAATCAACAAATGGGATCATACCATATGTATGTATATATATATATATATATATATATATATATATATATATACCATATGTATGTATATATATAATAGATAGATGGGTAGATAGATAATAGTTTTAATGATTTGGAACTATCTTATGCCAAATGCTGTATGTACTCATCTATTACCAGTGATAGATTCTCTAAAGGCAACCAAGAGTCAAGTGACCAAGGTTCAAAACACCATTATAGCTGAGCGTGATGGCTCATGCCTGTAATCCCAGCACTCTGGAGGTAGGAGGATTGTTGCAAGTTTGAGACCAGCCTGGGCTACAGAGTGAGCTCAAGGCCAGCCTGAACTACATAGTAAGACCCTGCCTCAAAAAGACAAAACAACAACAACAACAGCAAAAAACACCATTATAGTAATTCTTCTATCAAGCAAGTTGTCTTAGTTTCTCATTGCTAAAACAAAATAGCTGATGCCCAAAGTTAAAGGAGAAAAGGTTTACTGTGGATCACAGTTTATAGAGGTCTCAGTCCATAGTTGACTGGCTCCAGGGAAGGGTGGCATGGCAGAGGGACATCACAGGGGAGAAATCATTCATGGAAAGCAGAAAGCAGCAAGCAGTGAAAATGAGGCAGCAAGCAATCAGCAGCAAGCCAGCACACTACATTCTGTTCCTTATGTTATATCCAGGCTAAACCCTTAGAACTGGTAATGCTCACACCCAAAGTAGGCTTTTCCATTGTTAACACTCAAGAACTATGCCAAACCAATCTGTGGGCTAATTTAATCCCAGCATCATATACTCCAGATTCAAACACCTCTGAAAGACTTCCACCTGACTGCATGAGGCTTTGGGGGAACCATCTAGACACAAGCCATACCAAAGTATTTTTTGTCATCACAACATTCAACAAGCTTTTTTTATATCTCTAATGAAGGGGAATCTATTGAAATATTACAAAATGCACCACTTGCCATTAATAAAAGTAATATTCAAATATATGCAAAAAAGTATCATTATTAAAATTTATGCCAATAGTTTATTATGTAAGAAATTTCCAATTGTATATAATAGATACCAATTTTTCTTAGTTTTATAATCATCTAAATTATTCAAGTTTAAGTACTTTCAAGATAATATTGAATCAAATAGCATGCTACTGATTAGCAGCAAAATCCAACCTCTCCAGGACCCATAACACATATACCTGGAAAATCACAACTTGTCAAACAAAGAAACAAAAAGGTGTAACTCAGAAAATTTGGAGAGAAGACTGACAGGAAAATTATATATCATAGAAAAGCTGGAAAAACTGCACAGACCAGAAAAAAGAAAGAAGCAGCCTGAAAATTTACCTTAGTTCCAGGGAAAGGAAACCTGCAGACACTAGGAAAAACTGGGATACAGAAGCTCCAGGAAGAAACAATGGACTGGGTCAGCAGTCCTAGTCCTAACAAAATACAATGAGTACTATATGTGCCAAGATCAGTGTATTTTGAAGATATAGCCATAGGCAAGGACTTTCTGAATTAGAACTTCAATTACATAAGAAATAACATCAAATATTAGCAAATGGGATCATACCAAATTAAAATGTTTCTGCACAGCAAAGTAAACAACCAGCAGAGTGATGAGACAACATATACAATGGGAAAAAAATTGTCAGCTATTCTTCAGATGAAAGACTAATATTCAGAACATGCAAAGAACTTGAAAAATTAGTGCCTCCAAAATAAAAGACCCAATGAAAAAATGTGGAACTGAAGTGAAAAAATAGTTATAAATCAAGAAGTAAAATTGCTAACTAAATCTAGCCAATAAAGAAATGCAAATTGGAGCAACACTGAGATTTCACCTTACTCCAGAAAAAATGGCTATCATCAAGAAATCAAATAATAAATAATACTGGTGAGGTTGCAGAGGCAAATGAACCCTTCTATGTGGTATGTAAGAATGCAGATTAGTGAAAACACTATGGAAGATTTTTCAAAAACTCAAATTAAAATTTCAATTCAATCCAGTATTAGCTTTCTAGGTATCTTACAAAAGATTTTAAAAACATCATAATACAATGACATATGCTTACCCATTTTTTTGGAAGCAAAATTCTTAATAGCTAAGTTTTGAAAAAAGCCTGTATTTCCAACACCAGGTAAATGAATGAATGAATGAATGAATGAATAAAACCTAACATTCATACACAATTAAGATTGACCTTGCCATAAAAGTTACTCTTTAGTTATTTGTAAGAAAATGCATGCATCTTTAGACCATATTAAGTGAAGTAAATAAGACAAACAGGTTTAAAAATCACACGGTTTCTCTTGCAAGAAAAAATATACTTATACGAAAAACAAAATAAAAATTATGTAACAGGATATATATAGAGAGATCTTTCACAAAACAGAAGGGGACCAACAGAGGGAGTGTTGAGAGGGAAGGAGAAAGGAGATGAAAACAAAGGTTAAAGATGTTCTGTGTAAGTAGGGTCCCAGCTTGAACAAACACTATAAACAGGGAGATCTGGTGACTCTGAATAACCTAAAGACATAATAACAGCAGGAACAGGGGGTTGATTTCCAACAGTACGCCTAGGCCTGTCAGCCTAGGAAGAACACAGGACTCATGCAACAGGCCCTGCAGGGGGAATTCAGGTGACTGTACCACCTATTCATTGAGGGACCCGGCAATTGGACAAATATCAACCTTACAGTAGGACCCCAAGATACACACTACCAAGAGTTGACACTAGTGG
>PVLA01004623.1:143711-170577 GCA_004027455.1 Hydrochoerus hydrochaeris
AAAAAAAAAAAAAAAAAAAAAAAAAAAAAAAAAAAAAAAAAAAAAAAAAAAAAAAAAAAACTCCATGAGGCTATAGAGGAAATCAAATTAGAAGTACTCTCCCATGTAAAGACAAACATAACAACCTTAGTAAAGGAGTTGCTCAGTGCAGCTAGAGAAGAAATAGATAAAAAGGTATAGAACCATAGGAAACTGATTGAAACTTTGAATCAACAATATAGAAAAGAAGCAAAATTCATGAAACAATCTCAAAGAGACATCCAAGGAACAAAAAATTCTACTGAAAGCTGACAAAACCATGTAAATGAAGCTGAGGATAGGATTTTGGACCTTGAGGACAGGATTGCAATTAGTGATGATGAAAGGATACAACATTTAAAAATAATAAAGCAACATGAAATGACAGTCCAGCAGCTTCAAGATGATGCCAAGAGCAACAATATAATATTAATGGGCATCTGTGAAGATGCAGGAGTCAATGCAAATGACATAACAAAAATATACACAGAAGAAATAGCAGAAAATTTCCCAAACATGGGGAAAAATCTGATATGCAGATAAGTGAAGCATATAGAATAACAAACAATCACAACAACATAAATCTACACTCAGATATATAATATGTAAGATCCCAGACATGCAGCATAAAAACAGAATCCTAAAAGCTGTTAGAGAAAAGACACAACTCACCTATTAAAGAAAGCCTATTAGAATCACAGCAGACTTTTCAGCACAAACTCTCAAGTTAAGACAAGTTTGGAATGAGGTATTTCAAGCCCTGAAAGAAAACAACTTTCAACTCAGACTGATGTACCCAACAAAAATTTCATTCAAATTTAATGGAGAAACAAGATACTTTCATGACAAAGAACAACTGAAGAAATGCATGTCTACCAAACCAAGACTAGAAAGAGTGTTGAAAGACATATTAGATAAAGATAAAAATGACCACAATTCCCAGAACAACAACAGAAAGAAACGACCAAGTAGGACAAGCAAGGGAGAAAAGCAGAAAACAAACATCTTGAACATAACATGGCAAAGTCGATCCAGTACATATCAGTTATATCCATAAATGTAAATGGCCTCAATTCACCTATCAAAAGAAATAGGTGGATAGAATAGATGAAGAAACAGGATCCCACCATATGCTGTATACAAGAAACACATCTGACCCAAAAGGAAACTCATAGATTAAAAGTCAAAGGATGGAAAACAGTATTGCATGCAACAGGAACCCCCAAAAAAAGCAAGGGTAACTATTCTATCAGCAGACAATGTGAACTTCAAACCTAAAATGATTAAAAGAGATAAAGAAGGTAACTACATATTCATTAGTAGAAAAATTCAAGAGAAAGAACTAACAATTATAAATACATATGCACCAAATACAGGAAAACCCAACTATATAAGACAAATACTAATGGACATGAAAAACCAAATACGCAAGAACACAATTATAGCAGGGGACCTTAATACTCTATTGTCCCAAAGAGATAGATCAACTAGACAAAAAGCCAGCAAAGAAATAATAGAACTGAATCATACCTGTGAGCAAATGGAATTGGTGGATGTTTGGAGAGTGTTCCACCCAACCACATCAGAATACACATTCTTCTCAGCTGCAGACAGGACTTTCTCCAAAATAGTTGATATATTAACTCACAAAGCATTCTTAAGTAAATGCAAAGATATTGGAATTATCCCATGCATAATATCTAACCTTAGGCACTGAAATTAGAAATTGATGGCAAAATAAATTGCAAAATTTGCCTAAATACATGGAACTTAAATAACAACCTTCTGTACAACCAGTGGGCTACAGATGAAATTAAAGAAGAAATGAAGCAATACCTACAATTAAATGAAAATGCAGAAACAACATACTGCAATTTGTGGGATGCAATGAAAGCACTCTTAAGATGGAAATATATAACAATAAATTGTCATATCAAGAAAACAGAATGAGCACAAATAAACAACCTTTTGCTTCATCTCAAGCTTCTAGAAAAAGAAGAACATGTTAAACCCAAAGCTCATAGAAGAGAAGAAATTGTAAAGATTAGAGCAGAAAGCAATGCAGTTGAAACTAAAAAAAAACCAAAAAACAAAGAATTAATGAGTCAAAAAGCTAATTTTTTTGTGAGAAAAAACAAAATTGACACACCTCTAGTTAACCTTATCAAGAAAAACAAATAAAAATCCCAAATTCATGAAATAAGGACTGCAAAGAGGAAAATTACTACAAATCCCAAGGAAATTCAAAAGATGATGAATACCTACTTTGAAAATCTCTACTCACAAAGAGTGGAAAACACAGGAGAAATGGAAGATTTCTAGAACCATGCAAACTACCAAATCTCAACTAAGAAGATATAGCAATTTTGAGTAACCCAATATCAGCTATTGAAATTGAAAATGTCATTAAAAACTTACCAACAAAGAAAAGCCCAGGTCCTGATGGTTTCGTGGCTGACTTCTACAAGAAATTTAGAGAAGATTTCATGCCAGTACTCCTTAAACTCTTCAGTGAAATTGAAAAGGGAGCAATCCTACCTCAGTCATTCTTGAAGAGAAGTATTACTCTGATACCAAAACCAACCAAAAAGGAGAAATATAGGCCAATCTCACTAATGAACATTGATGCAAAAATTCTCAATAAAATACTGGCAAATAGAATGAAGCAAATCATCAAGAAGATTATACATCATGACCAAGTGGGATTCATTCCAGGAGTGCAGGGATTGTGTAACATATGCAATGCAATACACCACACCAACAGAGCCAAAAACAAAAACCACATGGTCATCTTAATAGATGCAAAAAAAGCTTTTGATAAAGTCCAACACATGTTCATAATAAAAACCATTCAGAAACTCATAATACATGGGGTCTACCTCAATCTCATAAAGGCCATCTATGGCAAACCAACAGCCAACATTATACTAAATGGACAAAAACTGAAAGCTGTCACTCTAAAATCAGGATCAAGACAAGGATGTCCACTATCACCACTCCTATTCAGCATAGTGCTGGAAATACTAGCCAGGGCAATGAGACAAGAGATAAAAGGAGTAAAGATAGGAAATGAAGAAGTTAAATTGTCACTATTTGTAGATGACATGATAGTCTATATAGAAGACCCCAAAAACTCCATTAGAAGGCTACTAGAGGTAATGAACAATTTCAGCAGCATAGCTGGATACAAAGTCAGTGCTCAAAAATCAATAGCATTCCTGCACACAAACAAAAAACTCACAGAAAGAGAAATTATGGAAATATTGACTTTCACAATATCACCTAAAAAATGAAATACTTAGGAATCAACTTAAAAATGTAAGAGAACTATATGCTGAAAATTATGCTACTCTAACAAAAGAGATTGAAGAGAATATTAGAAAATGAAAGGATATTCATTACTCTTGGCTAGGAAGAACCAATATTGTGAAAATGGCCATATTCCTAAAACTGTTATACAAATTCAATGCAATCACAGTCAAAATAACATTAAGATACCTCACAGATCTAAAGAAAGCACTCCTAAAATTCATTTGGAAACAAAAGAAACCTAGAATAGCAAAGGCATTTCTGGGCAACAAAGGCAAGACAGGAAGCATCTCAGTTTCTGACTTGAAACTATAATACAAAAACACAGTGATAAAATCAGCACGGCACTGGCAAAGCAATAGAACTGACTATCAATAGAAAAGATTAGAAGATGCAAATACAACTACAAAGACACTCACCCACCTGATATTTGACAAAGTGGCTAACCATGTTCACTCGAAGAAGGATAATCTCTTTAATAAAGGATGTTGGAGAAATTGGCTCTTCACCTGCCAAAGACTGACACTAGACCCATGCCTATCACCATGCACAAAACTAAAATCTAAATGAATCTAAGATCTAAATATTAAAAGAGAAACACTAACTCTACTGGAAGACAAGGTAGATATAAATCTTGGATACAGTAGTAGGCAGAGAATTCATGAACAAAATGCAAACTTCACAGGAAACACTTAAAGAATCAATAACTGGGATCTCATATTATTGTAAAGTTTCTGTCCTGCAAAAGAAATCACCAAAAGAGTGAAAAGAAAACCCACAAATGGGAAAGAATTTTTGCCAGCAACCCCTCACAAAGGACTAATATGCTGAATGTATAAAGAACTGAAAAACATCAAACCCCCAAATTCAAAGACCCTCTTCAGAAAAGGGCATCTGAGATGAACACACATTTTTAAGATGAAGATATACACATGGCAAATAAATACATGAAGAAATGTTCACCATCACTGGTCCTTCAAGAAATGCAAATTAAAACAGCATTGAGATTTCATCTCAGTCTGGAAAGAATAGCTGCCATCAAGAAATCAACTGATAATAAATGTTGGAGAGCCTGCAAGGAAAAAGGAACACTGCTCCACTGTTGGTAGGAGTGTAGACTGGTGCAGCCACTATGGAAATCACTATGGAGATTTCTCAGAAGACTAGGATTGGAAGTTCCATTCAATCCAGCTATTCCTCTCCTGGGTATTTTCCCAGAAAAACTGGAAAGGTCATGTCACAGTGATATATATGCACCCATCCTCATAACAGTACAATTTGTAATAGCTAAATCTTGGAAACAACCAAAATGCCCATCAACCTCATAGTGGATGAAAAAGATGTGATATTTTTATGCAATGGAATATTATTCAGCTATAAAAAGGATGATCTTGAGGCCTTCATAGGTAAATAGAGGCAACTTGAAACTATCCTATATGTAAAACAAATATGAATCATATTTATAAATATCACATTGTGTCTCTAGTGTAAAAAGTAATAAGAACTGTAGGAGTAATAAGCACAAAATGTGTAAATTGCTACTGTAAAAAAGAAAGGAAAAGGAAGTGCTGTAAAGGGTAGAACTGCATGTATGTTTAAGTGTGTAAGATTGATAACAATATTACTAAGTTTTTGTTGGATCATTGAACAAAACTGTTCACAGTCTCACTTTTGAATGTCCACTTTATATGCTTTAATTGTGTAACTTGAACAACTATTTCTAAGATGACAATATGTAATTTACAATATTTAATTTGTAAGATGACAATATGTAATATGTGATGTTTTTACTGTTTTTTTTTGAATTTCTGTATTATATCTACCCTTTTATCTGGTTTGCTTTCTTTTCTCTTTAAAAAAATTTTTAAAAAAGAAAAAAAAAACAAATGACTATCCTACTACCTACAACTCTACCTACACAAGCTGAAATACCATAAGAATCCTTTTTATTATCTTTCTACTGAGATGTACTGAGATTTCCCATGGTGTATACTTCCCCCACTTTGTCTTCCCATTAAAACAAATAACAACAACAACAACAAAAAAGATGTCCTGTGTACATATAACAACTCCCCACAAGGAATGGGATCATTAGGTACTGCAAACATGTACCAATGTCTTTTAAAAAATGATTTCAATTTTAGAAACTTAGGAAAAAAATTCACATGTGGAAATTTAATAAATGCATTCTTTTTACTAGAATCAGAATATTTATAGATAAATATGATTCTCAATTTAATAAAACAGTCAATAATACTGATTGCTTACCTACACCCAAACATTAACTAGGTCATAGTAGTGAATAAAAGCATGTCTTTATGGAAGTAGCTTGGAGAGGAGGTAGTTTTAAAATGTACAAGAAAATTCATGGTGTGTAACTTCAATGAATAAAAAACATAGCACAGAAGCTAAAGAGAAGGAATGAACATTCAATAATGTTTCTAATAATTATACTCTAAATTCATGTTAAATGTAGGCTTAGGGGAATTTTTATTTTACTGGAGAGAAAAATAAGGCCTAAGAATTAAACAAACTGCCCAAGCTCATACAGCAAAGTGATGAAATCAATATTCAAAACCCAAAATGAAGAAACAAATAATTTTGGTTCTGATATCATAACTTTTTTTTAAATATCATAACTTCTGCAGAAAACCAGTACTGTTTCCCTGAGCTGCATCTTTTGGTCTATGGTTATCTTCGTTATGATTTGGGCTCATTTTGGTTAAAAATATGTGGCAAAAATACCTGCTAGGTGATTTTTTTCTATAAACCAAATTAAAATTGAAGAGGGTGGTGGTGTACTTAATAACAGCTTTTTCTTTTGTAAATATGTGATGACTACTAAGGAATAAGTTATTTTTAAAAAACCTCATGGAACCCTTTTGTGAATAATCTATTATTTGCTCTTCTCTCAAACAAAAGAATACCAGTATGTTTTACATGTTTGTATATATATTTATCTATTTAATCCTATAAAATAGAAATAAATGTCTTTTTGTAAAAATCAGTGACACACCCTTTCTTTAATTGATTACTACCTGTAGTTTTTGCTCAACATCCATAGAACATCAAACTCATTGGTTAATATTGTACAAATCTTTGAAATTGTATTTATAATTTTTGTTATTTCTCATTTCATTTGTATAGTATTGTAGTGATAGAATTTTAAGGATTTTTAATCAATGCTATTTTAATCAATCAAGGATAATTATACACATTTATAAAATATACTGATATTTTTGCAATGCATACACATTGTGGAATGGTTAAAATAAGCTATTCACATGTTCATCAACTAATTTAGCAATTTTTTCTTGTTGTTAAAGATATACCTATTTTTAACAACCTTGAAATATATATAATACAATATTAACTACAATCACTTATCAAGTATAATTCCTAACCTCTTTGTGTTTGCCTCTATTTTAACTTCACCCCATAAATGTGATCATGAAGTGTTTTTCTTTATGTACCCAGTTTATTTCCCCTTGCAAATGTTCTTCATGCCCAACCATGGTGTCAAAAATTCCCTCTTTTTAAGATTGAAAAGTGTTTCTTATTGTTTAGAAACAGGGTTTATTAATACATTGATCCCTTCCTGGTTATCTTGTACTCTCTATAATGGCTATTTTGAATAATGTTTCAATGAACATGGGAGTTTATGCTGACTATTGGTGGAAATGCATATTTAGATATAAGAGTTTTATTCTGTAAAATGTTGTGCAGGAAAGTGTTAACACAGCAGGTGTTATCTGTGGAAAGAGTATCATGTTTGGTCCTTAGGTCAGATCTGGAAACTTGGTTCTCAGCAGGTTACCTGTCAACAGTTAATTGATAAAAGCTGTTTACTGTTTGTAGCTCCAGGTCAACTGGTACCAAAAAAAAACTTTGATAGAAGGGATCATTGGAGCAAAGCTCATGCTGCTGGAAGCAGAGCAAAAGAGACAATGACAACAGGGAAGTGCCAGGGGACCAGATATAGCCCCTAATGCCATGGGCCACACCCACTGAGTTACACACAGAAGTGTGGCTTTCTGATCTAGGCCACTCTCTAACCAATCAAGTTCACCATGCTGTAAGTGCTTTGTTCTGACATTCTTAACTCAGCACTATGAGATTTACAGCCTGGTGTTTTTATATTGATATATATTGTTTATTTAATTTTTTGGTGATTTCTCTTGGAAAAAGAAAATAAATACAATTTCTATTACTTCATCATAATCTGAATTAAAATTCTCATCACTTGACTGAATTATAATATTACCATTAGTATTTTGTTCAAGTACATTTCTAACTTCCATTTGATTTACCTGTTGTATTGTGCAATCCTCCCATACTTAAAAATTGTGTTTCTACTTTTACGTGTTGACTAAATGTCAAATTCACTGTGGCCTGACAGCATTGCTTTTAAGAGTTTCAATTCAATGGAAAGTACTGATATTTGATTCATGGGACAGAACATTATTTATTTGTCAAGTATTCCAAATGTACTTTAAGAATCTATAGTTTTTGATTCTTGTGTATATATTCCCAAATGTCAATTTGTTAGACTTTCCTTGTACTTTCCATATTCTAACTAACTCTTTGTTCTGTCAGCATTTGAGCAGTACTTACAAGTTTACTCATGCTTATAAATTGTGTAAGTTGGATTTATATGCTTACATCAATTTTTTTCAATGCATACAACTTGTGGATTAATATTTTTATATATTTCAATTGAAATCACTTTATTATTATGAAATATTTCAACCTATAGTAATACTTTAACCTCACTTTAGTAAAATTACATATTGGGTCAGGAATATAGCTCAGCTCCACAGCACCTGCCTAGTAAGCACTAGGTCTTGAGTTCAATCCCTGGTATGAAAAACAAACAAACAAATAAATAAATAAAATTATAGCTGCACAGATTTTCCTTTGATTTATTTTTTCATTCTTTTGAGTCTCAATCTTTATGTACACAGACATTTGAAAAGTGCATCTTTCAAAAGGGACATACTTTTGCTTTTTAATACTCTGGACCAACTGTAATTGTTTAACTGACTTGTTTAATATGCTCATTTTAATACAGTTGTTGACACATGGGTATTTTCTTCTTGTATTTTACCTGAGGATAATTTGTATCACCAAATTTCATCCCTTTACTCATATTTTGATTTCTTTGCACTTAAGAAAATGTTCATTTTTCTTATTTATTCACTATTATTTATGCATTTCTATTCATTTTGGTATGATATCTAGTTCATGTACTTTTTACCAATATGTGCCTACCTTGAGTATGTGGTTCTATCACTTCCAGAAAATGCAAGAACCTCAAACATTTAAACTTTTGCTACAGTCACTCCACAACTTTCATTTTGACAGACAGCCCAGTGTTTACTACCTCATCCACTTACATATTAATGATTTTAATTTAATTGTAAAATTAAAATCTATGTGAATTTTTAAAAAATTCCTACCATGGAGAAGTGCCACATCATCAATAAATCTATCTGAGAAGGTATTATTGAACACATGTAATCTAGTTTGAACTTTATATAATGAATGATGTTTCACTAAGAAGATTACTAGAGGCTAAAATATTTAAGCAACATATTCAGACATGTAATGTTACAAGAAAAAATTTTGAAAATAAACAGTAATGAGTAACTAGGGAACATTCTGAAAATGTAATGCATGGATAAATTGTTAGTGATTTGAAATCATACATAGACTTATAACTCAGTGTATTTACTAGGGGCTCGTTAAACAGTTTCAAAGAAAAATAATTCACTCTTTTATTTTCCAATGTATAATAACTTAGAAATTTGTCAGCATACTTTGTAAATCCAGAATTGAAGGTTTTTAAGCAGAAATGGTAGCAAGCCAGCAAGCCAGCACTTGACTGATGCAGGAGGACTGCCAAAATTTTGAGGACAGTCTAGGTTATGTAGTATGTTCAAGGCCAACCTGAGTTAGACAGAGCATGTCTGGAGGACAAAAATAAAAGAGGAAGTGAAGGTTTTATTACTAAACACAAAGCAATATGAAACAAGACTTGTCACCTGAGAATCTAATGTATGGTTTTGGAAGAAGTTTTATATCCATTTAATTGTTAAGACATTTATATCATGAGATAGATATAAAGCCCAAAATATTCAATGGAAGGGTAAAAATTGAAATTGAACTTAAAAATGTGGAACTATGTGGATTAATGGTTTACACGGTACAGACAATGAAGTTGTTAGGTAAAACAGATCCGTAGAGGTTACACAAGGAAGTAGTTGGGAAAAACTCAATACTGAAACAGTGAATGGCTGTATACAATTACTGCAGGATGAAAAACTAGCCAATGTTTTTCAGAACTTGGGAAGAAGTCCTAGAAATGATGAATCAAAACCTTCAAAGAAGAAAGGCTGCTGACCATGATCTTCTCAGTAATTTGAACTTGAAATTTTAGAATATGTAGATACTGTATTTTTAGCTGCATACTTATTGTTGTCAACTTTTAACAACTCTAGAAGAGATACGTTTCTAGAAATGTTTCTTTCTAGATCATTCTTTTTTTGCATTTATCATTTTAAATCTACATGTTTCCTAGGCTGGATTAAAAACCATATATTACTTACCAAAATGTCTTATTCTTTTTTTTTTTATCAGTACCGGGGATTGAACTCATGACCATGCACTTGCAAGGCAGGTGTTTATGCTGCTGAGCTAAATCCCCAGCCCATCTTATTCTTTAAGTTTCAAAAAATCTGTATTTGAAAATAAACCCATCTTCCTCCAATATACAGTTATAAAAATTGATGTTGAAAAATTCCCTGATCTATTTTAAGCATATCCATGTTAAATTTTAAGTGCTACATAAATAAATAATGAGTTACTTATACTTTTTAAAGCTTTAGTTTTATTTTAGCAGAAAAATAATAATTACATGATATTTTGTTAAACAAATATTGCTACAGGTTGAGATGAGCTTAATTTGCATACCTATTACTTTAAATGCTTACCATTTGTTTGTGATGAGAATATCTGAAACATTTTTACGTGTTTTGAAGCACACAAACATCATTTATCATAGTCACAGTGCTATTCAATAAAATGCAAAAATGTGTTTCCTCTATCTAAATGAAACTTTATACCTATTATTTTAAATTTCAAAATTTGTGATTTTCTTGTACCAAAAACTTAGAAATTTGAAAATGTCAGTTGTCTTGCTATAGGAACTTACTAGGATTCTTTAAGGAACTTTTTGTGTATCTTGGTTACATATAATATACCCTAAAGGTTTTTTCCCTTCCTTTGGTAGATAACATGATAATGAATTCTTTATTGCATAGTTATTTCTTAATCACTAAAGGGTTTACACCAGGTAGCACATGGCCAGCACGTTTGTCTATGTACTGAGTGTCCTGAACGAATGTTGCTAGGACTGGTGTCATTTCACCAATGTATTCTTGTACTGAATAACTTTGATAAAATTGTCATTTTTATATTTCCTGTTATATCGTCCTGTAAAAATAACAAAATGCAATTTTTGACATCTCGTTTTTAAATAATTAAACTGATAATAAATGGTGTTAGTTCTTTAAAATTAAGATTTATGTAGTATTCATGGGGAAATTTCTTTTTACTTATCTTTATTAAATTGGTTGATCCTGTCCACAATATCCAAGCAATTCAGCAGGCTCTATAAAATTAATCTTTCTACCAGTATACAATTATTTTTATTAATGTGTATTCTTATTGTATTGAAAATATAAGGTTTAATTGAATAATTATACAATTAGTTAAAATGTGATATACAAATTAAACAGGACTGGACACAAACTGAATAAACTTTGGTAAGCAAATAACAGAGGCAGATGCAATACAGAGAAGTCTACAAATGTTAATCAATATGTTTTCCAAGTAGAATTGAGAACATTAATTAATCTATAAGATAAATTTGTCAGAAATCATTTAAAAAAAACTTGTACCTCATTTCTGATTTTATCAATAAAGAGGAAAGTTGGTAGCTTCCTGTCCCTTCAGAGAAACCATAAAAGAATACAATGAAGGTAACATAAAATGTGTTATGGAAAGAATGAGGTGAAAAAAATGAATTCATAGTGTCCTAGATAGTACTAGGGGCCATGTTCAGATTAATGATCCTTCATATTCAGAGGTGAAGGATTCCAGTTTCCTGTAGAATGGAGGCTGTAGGGAATGGAGAAAATGAAAGGGAGATGGTAATTAGGTGGAAACCTGGGGCTTTAACAATATGGTGGAAACCTGGGGCTTTAACAATATGGCACAGATAGTGTTAGTATCTCCCTACCATGTGTGCTAGGAAGAGGCAGGTGAATCACTGTTCTCCAATTCCATTTACTACACTAGTAAATACGGGAGAAGTGCATTAGGGAAAGAACTTAGTTTTTACTTTTTTTTTTGATGCCCTAGCAATCATCCTTTAGGCCCAACACAGAAAAAACAAAAAACAAAAACAAACAAACAAAAGAAAAATCTCACTGTTTCTTGCATAATAAATGCAGAGCTGAGAATTTCCTTAAATATTTTTGAAACATTTTTCTCCTTTTGTTTGGGTAGGCTGATGTATGCTTAGGTAAGGCACACTCTGAGAAGAGCAATTTAGTTCACCTTGAGGTAAATACTTTCTATAAATTCTCTGGGTTTCAATGAGCGCAACCGTCTTCCTGTGACTTTTATTCTCAGAGATTTAATTATTTGTTTATTTCACTCTCTCAGCAGAGGCCTAATGTAACCTTTGAGATAATGGAACCTCCCTATATCAAAGAATATAATGGCCACCTACTTATTCAGGGAATATAACCTCTCTTTTAAAATGTATTTTTAGACTTTTTTCAAGGCAGTTTTACTAATATATCTGTGTGGTATTCCTAAATAAAAACACCTTATTCAGAAGAAGTACTTCTTTTCAGAAAAGGTTATTTTCCTTCTTTGCATTTTGCCATCTTTCAAAATAGGCATCTGCATAAATTTGCATAAAAAAGTTTAAATTCTGAAGTGTATTTACTCATGTGTACCTAATGAATGAAACACTGATCTGACACATGATGTATTTACTTTAAAACAAATATTAAAAAATAGTTAAATTCCATACTTCCTGCAAATTATTATTCATCATGGAAAAAAGACTTAAGTAGATATTAATTTTTAACAATAACATCCAGAAAAACATAATGTTGCAAGAAAGTAGCTGGCCTTATCTGAACTATGTCTCAACTGCAGTTAATTAGATAGTAAGTAGTATTAATTTAAATATTTATAGCAGGGTTTATGTTTGCACCTTGACCTTAGCTAAGGCCCAACAGGACTAAAAGGAGATTGAGAAAATATTGAGGGTTCTTGAATTTACAGAGAATAATACTTTAGAGTTGACATCTGCTTCTATTTCTAGATATCCTCAGTATGTTCTCATGCTTATAGAAATTTTGGACTTGGAGCTTAGTTATTTTGTGATAATTAAACGACTAATTGCAAAACAAAAATTAAATTGCATATTTTTTCAGCCTTTTACTTTTTTTTGTTATTTTTGGTTTTTGTTATTTAATTCACACAGATTCTCTGTTAAGTAGTATTTTACACTACACTTTAAAAGTGTGAAGAACAGACCATGGGCCAAATTTTGCTAACTATGGAGTAATTTGTTCTCTACCCCTGCAGAACACTGAGAAAGCAGTAAGATTCCAAGACAGCAAAGTTGATGTAAGAAACAAGAAACATTATGGTAGCCACTGTTGATCTCCTGTTGTCTTGCTTTGAAATCTGTGTCACTTATGTTTTCTTCTGATCTACTTTGTTCCGTTTTGTTATGGTTTGTTTTACCCTTTTTAAGAAAGGAAGAAAGAAGAAAGAAAGAAAAGGAAGAAAGAAAGAAAGAAAGAAAGAAAGAAAGAAAGAAAGAAAGAAAGAAGAAAGAAAAAAGAGGAAAGAAAAAGAAAGGAAAGCAACTAAGTGTGATAAAATTCTTTGAATTCCAAGGCTGATATTTGACAGAAAGAATGGAAGTTCATGCTTCCTTGTTATAAAATGCACACAAGATTAATATTCCAGAAGAACACTGAAAGGGTGCTTTGGGGAATATAGGTATAGAATATGAAAAATATTGACAGCATCCAAAAGAGCGCTAAACCCTCTCTTGGAGAATGCGGATAAGTGTAGCATTGGTGCAAGTTCAGATACCAGCAGCTAGAATACATGTATATTTATCAGTTCTAAAATTCCTGACACATTAATTAAAAACTACCAAATTTAATGAAAAAAAAGAAAAGGAATTATGTAGTATTGAATTTTTAAAACAATATTCTTCACCAGAAAAGAATTAGATGTGGACACTGTTTAAAACTCTGATGGCTATCATGTTGAGTCCTCCTCTATTTCACACTAAGACCTCATCCTTGCAGTTTAAATATGATGTCTTTGTTTCATTTTTCATCACAAAGGCACAATGCCTGCCACACTCATGAGTTAACTGAGAGTTTAATCTTGGTTCATGTTTCACTCCATATCTACTAGTTATGAGAAATGTATTTAAGTCACTTGGTTGTTGAGCAAATATCATAAATTGTACTTACACAAACTGAGCTATCACATCATCAGTGTTAGAGTATTCTAGTGCAATAGAAAAGTAAAAGTACAAAATGAACAAGGTTACTAAGTTGAGGACATGGGAAATAGCACACCACCCATAGCAGCTGGGGTGTCTCCTTCGACAAGATACAGAGATCCAAAGGGTTCTATGACCTCTGATTGGAAGTGGTGCATGAAACAGATATTGATGATATGTGAGGAACCGATTGGAATTCTCTGTGCATGCATACAAGAAGGGGAGTTGCAATTCGAGCTGAAGAAGAAGCAGGAAGTGGTAAGCATTCCCACTTTGACTTTCCTCCATGTTAGACCACCACCATAACTGTACAGTAATTTATACTAGGGCAAAAAATCTTTCATTCCCATTTTGTATTGTTAGGAAAAGGGTGAAGACTGTCTCTTACTACTTCATGCTGGACAGGGTCATTGTGTTGGGGGTTGGGGGTTGACCAGGTAACAGTGATGCCCATGTAGAAGCTGATACCAGCTGTTTCAGGCAGGACAAGGAATTAATCATTGGTGAATGCTCATATCCTAGATTGGAGAAATAAAAAACTCAAGGTGCTATGAGGAAGCAGATCATTATCATAATTAAATGACCCAGGAAAGGTTGAAGAAAAACTGCCCTTGATCCAAATGTGTCATTCCATCAGGGCCATGGTGAGGAAGAATCTGAAAAATAAGCATGGAGTTGGGAGGGGTGGAGTTACAAGAGGTAATTATCCCCCCATCTGAAAGAGTAAAAGTTAAAAGTGTAGGAAGGACTTGTCCTTGCTCCAGGAGTTGAGCTGGAAAGAATAAGAAACATGAGAAACATAAGGCCTGATGGCTGAATCATGTTTGGGAAATTATAGAGTAGGCGACTGTGTCACTATAAGTGACACAGATCTTAGACCTTCAAGAGTCTCATGTTTAAACAGCTGAGGGAAAAGAGAACTAAGACAGTTACAGTTAAACAATTAACTAATAGAATGTAAGGAATCAGGAACCAAATAGGATAACAAAACATGACCTAGCCTAAAAATTGTGGCTGTGGGGACTTGGTGAGATGGAGACAGGAGATAGGCAATGAGATGACCACTCAGAATGTTTCGAGTTGGGGAGTTAGGGTTCAGAGGGCACTGCTTAGCTTGAGTAATGTGGAACCTGGATGGCAGTGCAGCAACCTTGACCATCATTGAAGTTCCAAGGAAGACCAGGTAGGTGCCACTCCATTTTAGTTGTAGTCCTGTTGAGAGATGTGAGAAATAAAGGCTAGACCATTATCTGACTGGGTACCCTGAGGTACACCAAACCTTGGAAGGATTTTTTGTAACGGGACTTTAGTAACTACATCCATAGTCTCCCTGGCTGTGGGAAAAGGCTTTTATGTATCCTTAAAAAATATAAACAAAGGTAAGAAGATATTTGAGAGTTTTGTGGTGGGGTTTGTGTATAAAATCTACCTGCCAGTCCATGAAATTAATGAGTAGGAAAGAAAAACGGTGGTATGTGTCTCCAAGGAGAGTTTCTAATATAGAGATGACAGTTTTAAGTTGTTTAGACCTGAGGGTGTCTGGATCAGTCTACATAAACACAAAGGAATCCTGACAATCAGAGTGTAGAGGGAATGGTTTTAAAAAAGGCATCTTTAAGGTCTAGGACTATGAAAGGAGTGGTGAAAGGTGGGATATGAGAGAACATAGTACAAGGATTTGATACCATTGGGTGAATTGAGGTAACAGCATCATTGATTACCTTGAGGTCTTGTACCAGACAATAGGACCCGTTAGGCTTAAATATCAGGAGAGTGAGAGTATTGTAGGGTGAATGAGTAGGTTTAAGAAAACAGTTGTCTAAAAGATGCTTGATTATAGGTTTAAGTCCTCATAAATGTTTGGGAGCTATAGGCTATTGGGAATGCAAAGAAAAATTTAAGGATACTTGAGATGAATTAAAATAGGTGTGGCATGGGTAGTACAGGTGGGGTTGGATGTATTCCAAATAATGGGATTGACCAGAGAAGAAGGGAGAAGAGGGGATGGCTTTGTGGCACATTGTGAGGGTGTTTGGAGGACTAGAGCTGTGGGGCTGGGAGAAGGTAAAGGAGAAGTTAACCTTTTGAAGAAGATCTCTACCTAAAAGGGGTGTGGGACATGTTGGAATTATTAGAAAGATATGGGTAAAAAAGAGAGTCTGGAACCTGCAAAGAATGGGCTCTGTCTGTAAAGGTTGTGTAGGTTGGCCATCAACACCCACTACAGAGACTGAGGACTTAATAAAACAGCCTGAAAACTCAGGAAGAACACTATATATGGCTTTTGTGTCTACAAATACAGAGAATGTCTTACCTGAGACCTCCAGTGAGACTTGGGGCTGTGAGAAGAATACCTTATGGGGTTGTGGGCCCCATGCCTCATCAGTCTTCAGCAGCAAGTCAAGTTAGATCAGCCAGTGATGAATGCAGTGATGATGGGAGCTCCCATGAGGGCAAGGATTTAGAGGATGGCTTACCTGCTCTCTGACAGTTAGGCCAGTTGCTCTTCCAATGGCCCTTGAGATTGCAGAAGGGACATTCTCCTGCCCAGTGTCCTTTTTGTCACACTTGGATCATGGTCCAAGAGGGGCTCAGGTAACTCCACCTTGTCTTGGTTTACTTGTCTTAGAGCTCCAAGTGTCACTGCTAAAAGATCAGATTGTTATTTTTCCTTTTGATTTTTATCTCTGTTGTTGAAAACACACACACACACAAAACATATTAAGAAGGTCTCCCTGTGGGGTTTGAGGGCCAAGTTTAGCCTTTGTCTTGGAATCTGGCCTGCAGCAGGAGGTATCTGTCTCTTCCACAGTCACAAGACAACTGGTCCTCTGTGATGGCTCCTTTGAGGCCTTAGCCTTTTCTGACTGCCTATAATATTTTTAACTGACTTAGCTGACTGTACTACTTTTCCTCTGAAGAAGTAACCCAAACTGCTGTGAGGGATAATGGGTGATGGCTGATCTGGCTTCTTCTGGCTGAAGGGGATTGAAGTCATTGAATGGCAGTCAGGGATACTCTGCAGAGCTTTTAACCAGTGGCCCTCAGTAGATAGCAGGCATTTTTATCTTGGGTAGGTGCACAGCATTAAATCTAAAGAAGACAAAGGCAAAGAATCAATTAAGTATGCAGGAGTGAAATAATAGAATCAACAGGATATTTATGACTATAATTTTAGTAATGGCTTCCCATAAAGAGGATAAGGATAAGGTCCAGGAATTTTAGAAACTGACATGTCATTCATTTTTCATACATACATTTAGGTTTTACTGTTGTATAAGTATCTCCTGTGCTATTAGACTGTCTACTGTCACCTGATTTTGGAGGATGGCTTGTTTTATTAATTTTACCTTTTTAATTTAGGAGAGAGATCAGCTGCAGTGTCATTTAAGGCCAGTTGAATATGGTTAATTATGACCCCAATATGCATCATATAACCTTTTTTTTCTGGAAAAGATGTGGTAGCTCTCAGTAAAAGGAATCTAAAAAGAATTTAATATATTCATTGTGATGCCTTGGGGTTTGGCACCATTTAGGCAAGAACAAATTTTAATCAAAACATGTATAATCAAAGTATAAAGCATGTATAATCAAAGCATGAGCAATAGGGCTGACAGTGAGGTTTATAAGCTGATTTTAGGTTATAGCAGTTGTAACTCATTGACTCTTACGTCCTTTGTTGTTGGACATTACTTAAATTTTTATTTAAAAATTAACATTTGCCTGATGACCTCATGTTGGTTTGACTTGAACCTCTTGGTTGGAGCACAAGAAAAAGGCAGATGTCTGGATCTGAAAGAAAGTATTTATCATTATAAACAACCCTAATTTTATATTTGAAGGCATGCATATACCATCAGATCAGCAACAATGAAATACCTTAGTCATATGAACTTTAGTTGGTATGCCTCCCATAAGGATATGGAGATTATTGGGGCCTCTGATTAATGAATAAGAGCTGGTTAAAGTTACCAGGTGGCCACTTTCTTATTCAATTGAAGTGTTATCCAATTTCTCCTCACCTCAAGGGATTTTGTTTAACCAGTTTTAGCATAATTTTGACCAGGTGGCAACCTAGGTGGGAGCATGCTCTTTAAATCTATAACCCAAATAAACCTTGATTAAATGATCTGAAAATGTAAAAGAAGAGGAAAAAAATTGTTGAGCTCAAATAAAAAGGAACAGCTGTTTTCAGAGCAGACAAATGGACAAACATGTACAGATCTGTACAGTATAAACAGACTTGGCAAACAGACAGCAGATATATGGACTGATAAACATTTCACAAAATCAGAGTGTACTCAAATATATTTGGCCAATTTGAACTATCATAAATAGACTAGTGTTCATTGTAGATTAATAAAGATCTCTTGAAATAAGAATAGCAGAAAAAGAACCTAATTTATGGTTACTCTGAGATAGATTGGTGGGGAGGGAAGAACATGAGTATGAACTAGTCCCTCGGGATGAGCCTATTCTTGAAGTGGGAATAGGGACTGAGGCTGAGATAGCTGCAGAGTGGCAGGTGTAGATGACCACTGAGCAGCCAACTGCCCAGCAGCCATCTGTGGGAAATTACTGGGTGACTGACTACAAAATGGCCATTTGTCACCATATGTAAGGGAAACACAAGATGTGACTGATTACCATGAGACCCACAACCAGATGGCTGTTGCTGGTCTCATGATGAGGGACCACAAGATGGCAGCCATTTACCCTGTGTCCTGTTGCAAGATGGTGGCACACTGTCACATGGTGGAGGACTGCAAGATGGCAACTGTCCTCCATGTGAGTACAGTAAGATGGCTGCTAAAGACCATGTGGTATAGGATTGTGAGATGATGGTCAAATACCATGTGGTCTGCTAGGTGGCTGAAATGCACAAGACCAAGTATGGTGAGCCAGTGGGGAAAATGGTGACAGGAGTAGAAGACAAAGAAGAAGAGCCATCTGATGGAATAGATGGCTCAGGCCAAGGGTATCAAGAAATCTGAGATTGGGAAGGGAAACTAAGGGAAGGATTAAAGGCCACTGGGGGTGAGAAAGGGGGAGAAGATGGGACAGGGACACAGAAACCTCTGGCTGAGAAAGCTGTGGGATTTGGTCTTGGAGATACAGGGGAGGAGCTGTAAAGACAGGAGACACATCATCTAAGGGGTCTGGTGGGGAAGGAGGGAGAGTTCCTGGTAGAGCAGAGTGAGCCAGAAGTATTTGGTCCATTATACAAGACAGAGTGAAAGAAGGACATATCCTCAAAGAGAAAAAGACCTAAAAATGAAGGGTTTCTGCCAACTTGCCACCATTGTGACAAAAGTATAAATAAAATATCTGCTTTTTAGTTTTTATAGCTTTTTTGAGGCAAAGAGCCCCAAGGTTATGAATCAGGCACCCCAGAGGTATGCTTTTTGGGGGGACAGAAATGGCTCCCATGACTGAATTATAAATAATCTGAGAGAATAACTTCACCTTGGGATATAAGAGCTTTAGCTCTCCTCCAAGGAATATGGAAGCTGTCCTGGATCACACTTATCAAAAGAGGTCTTCACCTGTTTTGAAAGTGTGACATAGAAAGTCTCAATACCTATACTCCTTGGTGGAGTGGGGTCCCAAGGAACAAAAATAACAGTTTTGCCTCAGGAATGTGAAAACTGCTACTTATGTCCAGAGACACCAATGGATAGGTTTTCTGATGCAAACTTGTGAATTTTAGGAATGGAAACAGAAAAGCCCAGATGGCAGCTCACCTGTGATGAGTAAGGAAGGTCACTGTTGCATGTGGATCAGCAGGGGTAGGCAAACAGTCTTGAAATAAAAAGGCCGTTCATAGGCAGGGTAGCTCAAACTGGGAGTGTCTCCCAGAAGCTAACACATTCTGCCATCTGAGTCTTAAGGTCCCATAATGTTAGAGTATTCTGGTGCAATAGAGAAGTAAAAGTACAAAACGAACAGGTTTGTTGAGTTGAGGACATGGGAAGGAGCATACAACCCATGGTGGCTGGGCTGTCTCCTTCAATATGATACAGAGAGGCAGAAGGTTATATGACCTCTGATTGGAAGTGGCCCATGGGGTGGATATTGATGACATGTGAGGAATTGATTGGAATTCTCTGTGCATGCAAACAGAAAGGGGAGTTGCAATTAGGGCTGAAGAAGAAGCAGGAATTAGTAAGCTTTCCCATTTTGGCCCTCTGCCAGGTTAGAACACCATCATAATTGTACAGTAATTTGTACTAGGGTGAGAATCTTTCAATCAGATTATGCAATGTTATGGAATTATTTTTATATTCTGTGGTTGGCTGAAATGTGGCCATTGGCATGCAACTATGTCCAGTTAAAAATTATGGTTTTTTAAACAAATTTGAAATATCTCTATTGCTAAAAGTTCCCTAAAATTCTCCTGATATGTGATTATCTTGTTCTTGCTTTACTTCTAAATTGATTTATTCCTTTTATTGTTTACATTTAATTATTCAACTCTTTATAATTTAAGGACATATCACTTACCTGATTTGTTTTAAAATTTTTATATGAATTTTTTGGGGAAAATACATTATAAAATACATAAGTTTCATTTTTGCTCTGAGGAAAATGGATTGGAAGTATTTTGTTCCTAGATGTGTCATTTTGGAAGGTGAAGAGTCTTTCTTTTCCCTCTCATAGGATGTACTATGTAAGATAGTTGCTTAATAAATCATATTATTTTGAACAAATGTTAATGTGAGCACTGGGTAAATGGTTTCTTCAACTGCATATAATTTCATGGGAAAATATGGATGAGTAATTAAATTATACCTTAGAAATTGATGTTCAGAAGTATTTATTACTATTTAGAGAAATGTTTGTAGTAGTTTATCCAGAGAAAAAGTTTCACAATATTTACAATGTATTTAAATCAAATCAAAGCCATGTGGAAGCTATGATAAATTTTATTAGCATACTAAATTTCTGTTTGATTTATTTTCATATGCCACTGGATATATAAATCAATGATAAAGTTCACAAGTACTTTAAAAACAATGTTTGTGATAATAGTGAAAAATGATTAGTTTAATAAGTGGATAGATTTGAGAAAATTCTTTTGTAGTTAATATGTTACCAAAATATGTAGTTTTGGTTTTAGTTTATAAGTATGTGGAAAGTAATAACAAGAAAATTATATTGAGAAAAATAATTCCCATGTTGCAAATAGATGCACTTTGAAATATAATTCCTGAAAGTTTATCTTTCTGTGGGAAAAAAATACTTAATTTCATTAAATTGGCACAATATTAATGTACCAGAGAATGCTCTGACATTTATTTAATAGGATATATCAGATATTTTAAATGAATGTTTTCAAAGAATCATTGTGCGCAATCTGTAGTTTATATATTAGTTAACCATGTAGACAAAAGTGATCAATGTGCATATTCCAAAAGTATGACACACTACATGATTTGTCCAAAATCTCACAAAAAAAACAAAATCTAGAAGTGGTTAGAAATAATTACTCTTGTTTTGTAGGTATGTTCTTTCAATTTCCTTAAATGAAATCTTATTTTGTTTTAAACTTACATACTATTACACTTACTCTTCTTGGATATGTCAGTCATTAAATTCTTAGTTATTCTCACCACTGAATTCTACAGTCAAATAGTTTCCATTTTATTTTAGGTAGTAGAAGTTTATATATTATCTTGTATTCATGGTTCAGAACTAGCCTAAAAATTTTTTCATATCTTTAATTAGAGTAGAATCCCATTAATAATGTGGACCAAAGTATAGTTAAACTATTGCAGTCATACTTTGGTACAACACAGCTTTGAAATTCTGAATTTGGTACTTGAAACATTTGACATGAAAATTTTGACACAGTACCCACAGTTTGTTTTTAGCATGCAAGTTAAAATTGTCTGTCTTAATGAATCACTACACTTTCCAGAAAAGCAATTTGTTTGACATTCAATGCTTTTGGTACTCACCAACCTCCCCAAACAAACTACGAGTACTGAGGTACCACTGTACAGGGACATAATGCATATGCTTAACTTTTAATAGCCAGTACAGAAATTCTTGTGGAGCCTGGGCCCTGACCGTGCATGCAGGCTGAAATCCAGTGCACAGGGAAACTTGGAACTTTGCTCCCAGGTGGTAAGACCAAGCCCATTGTCTAAAATCACCCTCAGATGCATGGGAGGTACCCACTGGTCTAACTGGGTCACACCCAGAGAACTCCAAGCAGCAAGCAGGGCCTGGAATCCAGTCCAGGGCCCTGACTGGGCATGAGGGTTGAATTCCAGTGCACAGGGAAGCCTTAGAACTTTGCTCCCAGGCAGTAAGACCACACCCTGTGTCTGAAATCACCAGAGAATGCACAGAGTCCCCATGGGCCCAACTGGCCCACACCCAGTGAGCTCCAAGTGACAAGCAGTTACCAGCAGTGTTCCTCCGGAGCCAAAATTGGGCCAGGTGATTCCCAATGCACCAAGGAAGCTCTGAAGCATTGCACAAAACCCGGAAATAGGCGTGACTCCAGGCAGCACTGAGGAAAGCCATGCTGCCCTGTAATCTTGGCCTTTGCTGACACAAGCTTCCTGTGTGACTCCTGCCAGCAGTGGGGAAAATGTGCTGCCCTTGGACCTTGACCCGCATAGCCACGCACTTCTGTGTGACTCTATTCAGCACTGAGGAATGCTATGCTGCCCTGGGACCTTGGCACACACCAAGCAGATGCCCGGACAAGGGCATCTGCTGGACCCTCAGGGACACTCCCTACTTCCTGGGCCTAATATTGCTGTTGAACTTTAGCTACCACCCTTTCTTCCAGAATCTTGGACTACAGTGGAATAACTGCGCTAACTTGAAGGGAGTTTCAGTAACTGCCTCACCCAAACAGAAGATCTAAGCAGGCTCCAGTCAGTGTGATGTGTATGCCCTTAAAATAGAGGTGTACAGTGGGTAAACAGGGCCAGTAGTAAAGTGACCCCCATCTAACTGTAAGATAATGGTGAGTCTGACAAGAGTGTGGGTGACTCCTTCCTGCACACAGAAAATATCAGGTAGGGTGAGGAGTGTGCCAATAAGGACTCCCCTAACTTGGAGAAAATCAAAAGAGCTTATAAGACACACAGGTTCACAATAGGAACACAGTAGGGCCAAACACAAACATTACAGACAGGGAGATTTGGTGACCTGGAACAACCTGAAAATAAAGTAATAGCAGGAAATAAAAGTTGACCTACATCAATACTGCTAGGCTTGCCAGCCCAGGAAGAATATGGGACTCACCCAACAAGCCCTGCAGTGGGAAGTCAGGTGACTGGCTCACCTGTTCCTTATGGGACCCAGAAATTGGACAAACATTAACCTTACAGTAGGACCCCAAGATACACACTCCCAACAGTTGACACTAGTGGGATTGAAGGACCATATATTAACTCAAAAGGGGAAAATAGGAAAATAGCAATCCCAAACATCTAGTCCACCAGGATCAAGTATAGGAGACATTAAAATAGAGGACTCCAAAAGTACCCCAAAAGTACTCCAAAGGTACACACCAGAAATCTTTGAAAAGATAGCAAGTGAAATAAAAAACAACTTCATGAGGCCATAGAGGAAATCAAATTAGAAGTATTCTCCCATGTAAAGATAGAAATAACAACTTTAATAAAAGAGTTGCTGAGCACAGCTAAAGAAGAAATAGAGAAAAAAGCAAGGGAGCATGGGAAACTGAAACCTTGAATGAACAACATTGAAAACATGCAGAATTCATGAAACAAACACAAAGAGACATCCAAGAAACAAAAAATACTATTGAAAGCTGGCAAAACCATTGAAATGAAGCTGAGGATAGGATTTTGAACCTTTAGGACAGGATCACAATTAGTGATCATGAAAGGATGGAACTTTTAAAAACAACAAGGCAGGATGAAATGACAACCCAGCAGCTTCAAGACTATGTCAAGAGAAACAATGTAAGATTAATAGGCATCAGTGAAGATGCAGGAGTCAATGCAAATGACATAACAAAAATATTCACAGAATATCAGAAAATTTTCCAAACATGGGGAAAAATCTGATATGCACATAAAAGAGGCAGATAGAAAAACAAACAATCACAATAACATATATCTACACCCAGATATATAATAATTAAGATCTCAGACATACAGCATAAAAACAGAATACTAAAACTATTAGAGAAAAGACACAACTCACCTATCAAGGAAAGCCCATTAGAATCACAGCAGACTTGTCAGCACAAATGTTCAAATCAAGTGGAGCTTGGAGTAAGGTATTTCAAGCCCTGAAAGAAAACAACTTTCAAACCAGACTGATGTATCCAGCAAAATTTTCTTTCAAAATTAAAGGAAAAACAAGATACTTTCATGACAAAGAACAACTGAAAAAATTCACATCCACCAAGGCAACCTTAGAAAGAGTATTGAAAGACATACTAGATAGAGATAAAAGTGACCAAAATCCCCAGAACAACAATGGAGAGAAACCACCAGATAAGACAAGCAACTAAACAAGGGGGAAAAGCAGAAAGCAAAGAATTGGAACATAACATGGAAAAGTTGAGCCAGTACATAAAAGTGATATTCAAAAATGTAAATGGCCTCAACTAACCTATCAAAAGAAATAGGTTGACAAGATGGATGAAGAAACAGGATCCCACAATATGCTGTATACAAGAAACACATTTGACCCAAAAGGAAACTCATAGATTCAAAGTCAAAGGATGGAAAACATTATTCCATGTAATAGGAACCCAGAAAAAAGCATAGATAACTATTCTATTTGTAGACAAGGTGAACTTCAGACCTAAAATGATTAAAAGAGTTAAAGAAGGTCACTACATACTTGTTAGTGGAAAAATTCAAGAGAAAGAACTAACAATTATAAATATATATTCACCAAATACATGAGCACCCAGCTATATAAGACAGATACTAATGGACATGAAAAAGCAAATATACAAGAACAACAGGAGACCTTCACAGCCCATTGTCACAAAGAGATAGATCAACTAAACAAAAACTCGGGAAAGAAATAATACAAGTGAATCATACCTGTTGGCAATTGGACTTAGTAGATGTTTACAGAGTGTTCAACCCAACCACATCAGAATACACATTCTTCTCAGCTGTGCATGGGACATTCTCCAAAATAGACCATATATTATCCCATAAACCATTTTTAAGTAAATGCAAAGGTATTGAAATTATCCCATATGTAATATCTGATGATCGCACACTGAAATTGGAAATTAATGGCAAAAGAAATTACAAAACCTATGTAAATACATGGAAATTACATAACAACCTTTTGAACAACCAGTGGGCTACATATGAAATTAAAGAAGAATTAAAGCAATGCCTACAATTCAATAAAAATGCAGTAACAACATACAGTAATCTGAGGGATACATTGAAAGGGGTCTTAAGAGGGAAATATATAGCAATATATTGTCACATCAAAAAAACAGATTGAGCTCAAATAAACAACCTAATTCTTCTTCTCATGCTTCTAGAAAAAGAAAAACAAGTTAAAGTTCATAGAAGAGAGGAAACTGTAAACATTAAAGCAGAAATCAATGCAATTGAAACTGAAAAAAATAATACAAAGAGTTAATAAATCAAAGAGCTGTTTTTTTTAGAGAATAAATAAAATTGACAAATCCCTAGCTAACCTTATCAAGAAAAAGTAAGAAGAACTCTGCATCATGTTGGAACTTTGGCTGCTGGAGAACAAGCGGCCTACTTGCCACCCTAGTGAGCAGCTGGTGGCCTGGCAAACCACTGGCACACCAGGGCGAGAACTATCAGCAACTCCTAAGTTCTGCATCATGTTGGAACTTTGGGTGCTGGGAGATAAGGAGGCCTGCTGGCCGGCCTGTAAGCAGCTGGGGGCCTAGCAAGATGCCTGTGCACTGGGGCGGGAACTATCAGTGATACCTGAACTCTGCATCATGTTGGAACATTGGGTGCTGGAGAACAGGTGGCCTACTCACCGCCCTGGTGAGCAGCTGGTGGCCTGGCAAACCTCTGGCACAACAGGGCGAGAACTATCAGTAACTCCTAAGTTTTGCATCATGTTGGAACTTTGGGTGCTGGGAGATAAGGCAGCCTGCTGGCAGGCCTGTAAGCAGCTAGGGCCCTGCCAGTGTGCGGGCTAAGAATCAGACATTGATCCACCTCCCACCCCCCCGTTAGCAAGTAGGCACCAGCGGTCTGAGTATCTTTCTGGATGATGAATGTATACAGCATGGCAAAGTAAGGGGGATTTCCTTCTACAATCTCTTTGAAGGCAAATAATTTTATCACTGTTTTGATTAATGGTACTACTTTTTTCAATATTCTGTTTTTTAAAGTTTGATATTTCCTTCCATTTTCCTCTATTTGTTTGAAAGAACAGCTAATGTGAACAAATTGGGCTGTACTATTGAGCCCTTTGCTTGTGTCCTGGTGACCTGCTCTGAAGTTTCTGTGGTAGTTTTATTGCAGTGCAGTCGCATGGATTTGTTCTGTCTTGTTCTGCTGTATTTTGCTACCTTCAAAAAAAAAAATAAAAGTAGATAAGAAAGTAACAAGATACCTCCAAAAATCTCCCAACTCCACCAAAGCTGATCCATGGATCATGGATGAGGAAAAACTCAAAAACAATGCAACAGAATTATATAAGGTGATTAAAAGTATATAACAACAACAAAACAAGTCAGTAAGGTACTGAGCAACCTGAAACAAGATATAACTAAGCAGATAATGGACTTAAAAAGTAAAAAGAAGAAAAGAAAGTGCTCTAGAGGATATGGCTGCATGTATGTTTAAGTGTGTAGGATTGAAAACCATGTTGCTAAGTTGTTACTGGATCATTGAACTTCTTTGCAGTCTCACTGTTTGAATGTACACTTTGTATGCTTTAATTTTGTAACTTTAACAACTA